>MU121105.1:30658-43490 GCA_014904835.1 Paxillus ammoniavirescens
CTGCTGCTCCACTCGGTAGGATCATACAGGGAAGTATTCACGGCAACACTTGAGGCGGGCCTTGATGGAATAGTCATCGGTTATTCGACAAAAGTCTTGATTGAAATTATTCTGAGCCTATTCTGAACTTGTGGCCTCACCAAATTCTGTGTGAGATCTGTAAGAGCGGTAAGCTAGCAAGATGGGCCAAACCCTGTCTTTGCGGCTGGGGAACGTGATATCCGTGGTCAGTTCCGCAACCTAGACGGATATGTCATATATGGGAGGAAGGGATGAGTTCAAGATATAATGCTGACTTATAGATAGGGATGAACAACATCTCCATTTGAGAACGGGAACTGTACAATCACAAGTACTGGCAAAGTCGTGTTCTGCAAGCCGTGTAGAGAGGCAGGTACTACATCTACAACACTAGCCGACAGGAATGGCTCGGAATAGTCTCCATTTGGGAGGTTCGACTGAGAATTCCATCGGTTATAGCGTTGCCCACACGGACTTTCTTGAAATGGATTAGCTTAGTTTTTACTGTCACGGAGTCGTGATGGAGATGTCGCTTAGACGAATCGTGCAGATTATCGCGTCGTTAGATTAGATAAATAGCAAGATGGCAGAAGATTCACATTTGAGTACTACACAACTACTGACAATCTACCAAAGCTCTACCACGATGGAATATATCCTCCACGAAAGAAATAAAGGGGCCGGTGTGAGCAATGGATTGTAAGATACTGAAAATGCTTGTGTATGTAGGGGTATACCTTTTGCTTGTGAACTTGACCGGGGTGAACATACCTCCAGTGTGCTGTTCAAGGGCCCAGTGAAACATTGTCCCCGCCAGTGAGAGGGGAATGAGTAGATTATGATTGTCGTTGTTGACGTATTTGGCAAGCCTGTCTATGAAGAGCACGTCCAAGAGGAGGTTGGCAACTTGCTGCAATATTGTCAAGCTGCCTGTAACCACGCTAAGCGGATGCTGGGGTTCAACATTAGCAATGACAGGGTAACAAAATCTAGAAAGACGAGGCTACACGCTTACCATTGTGTCTACACTCATGAAAGAGTACCCATGTAATAACACTTTCACTCGGTGCTGCTTCCATTGGACCTCTGAGAAGCCGTTCACGGCGGCTGTGACTTCTCGAAGCTCGAAAACGTCTTGAACACGATGAGCTGCACAGTGCTTGAACATTGACTGGATGTGAGTCACGGCATCCGCCAGCCTTTTCACTCTGTCTTTGTTTTGTTTTGCCCAAGCACCTGCAAACCCTGGAGTCAAGGAGGTGGATTAGCCAACAGAGGTAAACCAAGCTCGAGAGCTCACCCTGATCCCCTGTGATGTCGAGAGCTGCACGGACAAGGATTGGCAGTAAGTCGTCATTCTTTTGTGGCATGCCGTTGTGTTGTAAGACATAGAGCTTGATCAGGTGGTGTGCGTGATTGTGTATCTTTGTCGAGTCGACATTGGAGGTGGGTTGGCTAACATAGCATCCATTGTGAGTATGTGCAGCGGCGCCATAGGGGGCGCAGCAGCAAAGTTGGTTCGAGTCGACGGCCTGGCTTGCGGTGTGGAGGAAGATGATGGCATGCGCGGGTCGGCGTTCTTGCGAACATTGCGGAGGGTGCCACCCATGACCTGGCAAAAGATCAGTAACATGCTAAAGAAAACATTCCGAGAGATCATCATGCCTTAATCACACCTGTAGTGAATTCCACACCGCGAACGAGTTCTTCTGGTCGAAGTTTTGTAAGGCTTTTGGCCATATTGGCCCGTGCTAATGTATATGGTGCAATGCTGGCGCACATAATCAGATGTGTAGCTGTTGGTTGTCAATGTGGTCCCCCTCTGAATGAGATTGGATGCCTCTCATGTAGGACAGCACTTTCCATCTCGGGGAATAGGGTGATACCGCGAGCCATGAAAGTAGAAATGCTTTCGTACAGCTGATCGGCATTGTGGTACCCATCGTACTCAACTGATGGTCCTTGATACCCACCGTACTCAGCCGACGGTCCTTGATATCCATCGTAGACGGCTGATGGCCCTTGATAAGCAAGGGTGGCCTGCGCTGGGTGGTGATACGCGCCATGATCCACCAGTGAAACATCTTCCTCAAGATAAGTCGGGGGGAACAGCTGGGTGTGTGCGCCATAGCCTGATGCTGTTGGGATGGTGGGGGCATTGTGGTACGGATGGGAGTTTGATGATGTCGGGGGGTATGTGTGCTGGACAGGTACTGGGGGGTATTGTAGTCATAGCCCAATGGCATTGAGAAAGCAGTTTGGGGGACGGGTTCCATGGATTGCAAATCGGTGTCATAGAAGTTGGGGGTGGATTGATCAGGATGGGCACTTGGAAGTGGTTGGGAGGGCACTCTTGACATCGGAATTACCGGTCATTCGCTCTCGTTGTTGAGTTGATCAGAGACTGGTCGACCTGCTGCATTCAGCCCTGAGGATTTGGAGAACTTGGGAAGAGTCTGATTGTGATCAGCGGGATTGGCAGTAGACGAACGATAAGGCACTTACTGTTCATGCTTTTGTCTTCTTTGTCTTCTTTGTCTTCTTGTTGGCTGGCATTGAAGTAAAACTTATATGGGCACATGGTCTAACAGTCAGTAGGATGGACCAAAAGCGGTGAGTAGCAAACAGAATGCACAAGTATATTTGACATCCAATGGGAAACAGCTTCAATACAGTCATTACAACTATACATGAGGCATATTGATTGGTACATCACTACAGGATAGACCTGAACCAGTTCAAGGTTGTTTGATCAGCTTACGAAGCACTCAAATTACAGCACAACTTACCCAAGACTCATGTTGTAGGGCTGTTGGCCTTTGTTTACGCGGAAACCTCATCTACCATGCTATTACCAACCCCCTCATTGTCAGGGTCCAGCTGAGCCAGCCCTTTGTCCAAAACATAGCCTTCCAGCTGATCCAGCTGCCTTTCGCATGTCGAGAATACCAACATGTCTTCATTATATGCCTCATGGAAAAAATCCAGGTCATCAGCCAGTTGAGGATCAACTCTTGAAGACATCAGTCTTTCAAAGAACGCTGCCTCCTCTGAGGCTTCTCTGAAAGCTTCCTGACTCTCGACTTCAATCACTTTAAGGAGCTCTCTGTGCCTGTCTGCTTCTTCGATTTCCCAAGCAACAGTGAGAACCCGGTGGCGCCGTGTTTCTCTTGCGGCTTGCTTAGCTAGGATAGCTTTCTGCACTGTATCATCCAACAGGGCCTTGAGACCGCGAATGAATATTTCATTGGCCTTGATCCTAACAGTAAGAGACATAGACAAAAATCAGTGGGGAATCTGTCACCTTCTTAACATCTTGGAGTCTAATGTCATCGAGGGTTGGTCTCCCAATAGATCTGTTCATCCACCAAAGTTCCAGTGGTGCGGGGTTATAGGACCTAGGGGCAACTTTTGCACCACAATGAGTTGAATAAGGTGACAGACCATGATGGTTACGGTCGCGGCGGGAGTGGTGAGAGGTTGTTGTTCCCCCTTTGTCTCTTGAGATTGAGCGATAATGGTTGAGTCCGTGGCTGTGGTGGCCAATGGGTGTAGGGGAAAGTTCAGGGGACATAGGGTCCCCTTGTGCCATAGTCGGGGAACTTGGCAGTGGGGTCATATGTGAAAACATATTCATCTACCAAAGTGATACGGATACACAGCTTGCATGGTATCTGGTGTTGTTGTAGATGGTGAGAGACTGTCGGAGTTTGAAAGACTTAGAGAATTCTTACCTATCAGTACTATCATGTGCACAGGTTCGAGTTTCAAAAGTCATAAGGCAGCTAAACTCAGCATCATGGAGTACTCATCTGAAAACGCAAGTTGGCCTGATATATTGGAGGTGTACAGTGATATGCAAAGGTAAGTTACTCAGCTTAGGCTTCTGAGTCATATATCATGATCTGACTCACTGATTGGAAAGCTTCCAACTCATCAAGTGTCCTAACGCTTGGTGCCATCAGGAGTTTCAATCTACTAAAGAGGTCACCGAGGACCTGAACAGCCTTGCAGAAGACTCTTGCTGGTCCAAATCTCAGTCTCATCTGTGCATGCCTCCTTGTCTCCGGCAGGCTCCGGGCAGTGATACCACACGGGGTGCACCAAGAATGGCTCAGTACCATCCTCTGTCTGGCGAAACATATGGAAAAGACAAAAACCTTTTCCAGAAGATGGAGGATGATCAGCATCATGGGTATCGCCTGTCAAATCCTTTTTACCCTTTCGCTGGAGCGGCCGAGTGGTCGCTTGCCAAATTTCTTGCAGAAAATTTAACACAAGCTCAAATCAACCGCTTTCTGAAACTTCAATGGGTATCTATTTTATCACCTCTAGTCAGACCACATTACTGATCATTACTGATCAAATAGTTCGAAGAAAACACAAAACCGACTTTCTCAACGGCTGATCAGCTACTTGGCTGGATTGACATCCTTCCCACCACATCAACATGGCAGGTGGTTCAATTTGAGGTCCAAGGCTATCCTACAACGGCACCTATCCAGCTGATCTGGCGCGATGGCCTTGAAATGGTCAGGGGCATCGTCTCCAATCCAGTTTTCGCCAATAATATCACATTCAACCCAATCAAAGTCCAGCAAAACAACATACAAGAGTATGGAGAATGGTTTACTAGCACAGAGGCATTTAGAATACAGGTTTGTCCCTCTTGCGAACTCCGCTGGCACATCAGTGGTAACTTCGGTTCTCAGGATCAGCTCCCAATGGGTGCAAGCATTGTGCCAATAATTGCGGCATCCGACAAGACGTCTGTGACTTGACAGACAGGTAGGCTGGAGATGCACCCCCTCTTCGTCACAATAGGCAATATTGATTCCGACATTCATATGAAAGCCTCCTCCCATGCATGGCAGTGTGTTGCATTCATCCCCATCCCCAAGTTTGAAACACATCCTGACTATCAGACCATCCTCCAAACCCGAGTCTGGCACAAATGTGTTGACCTCGTATTCGCAAACTTGAAGAGCGCTGCTCTGCACGGTGATTATATGACAGATCCCTTCAGTGATATTCAACACTGCTTCACTCCACTCGTCGCTTGGACAGCAGACCTACCTGAGCAACTGATGATTGCCTGTGTCTCCAAGAACGCATCCCCGTCACTGAAGCCTCCCTAAAGCAATTTGGTGATGGAAAACGCCATGCATCACACACAGGAGAGGTGACCCTGGAACGTATTTTTGATGTCACTCAGAATGTAGACCCATGGAACCTCAATTGATTCCAGAAGTGTTCCAAGGATACCCTGCTGACAGGAGTCCATCTGCCCTTCTGGCGCAACTGGCAACATTCTGATCCCTCTATATTCCTCGTCCCAGAAGTACTCCATACGCTCCATAAGCTTTTCTTCAATCATATCCTTACTTGGTGTAAGGAGATCGTGGGAAAACCTGAGCTTGACTTCCGTTTCAAAGCTGTTCACAAGTGCATCAGCATGCGGCAATTTTCTGCTGGAGTGTCACATGTCCAGCAAATGACGGGGTGTGAGCACCGCGATATTCAACGGAAAATCGTGCCTGTCTTAGCTGGTGCAGCCCCACCGGATTTTGTCACTGCTATACACTGTATGATTGATTTCATTTACCAAGCCCAAAGTCCAATTCACACTGACACAAGTATCCAATCTATGGAAGCCTCTCTCAATGAATTTCACATTTTCAAGAGTGCTATCACTGAAGCCGGGGCTAGGAAGGGGAAAGGTGGAATCAAGACCGACTTTTATATTCCTAAACTCGAGCTTCTGCAGTCATTCGCAGATGCAATCAGGAACTCGGGGGTGATTATTCAGTATACTGCTAAGGTAAGCTGATCTAGTCTGGGTAGGAATAACTAGGCTGTGAGCTAAGTGATAGAGTGCGAATTGTTCAACCCTTGAGGGAAGCTGTGGGCACTAGAGTAGAAGGATAAATCTCCCCTTCCTTGTGAGTGATACAGTAAAAGGGGACTTGATAGTTAGTCAAGTGAAGGTGAATAATGAAGAGAGGAAGAGGTTGCGATAAAGAAGGGAAAGGGGAAGATGGGTCTACAACGCTGGTGATGAACCTGAGACAAATCCGGATAGAGAGAGAAGGGACCCGGGGGGAAATGTGGGTGCACGCTTGCTCGGGCAGTGTCTGGGTGAGTACAAGTGCGCGAGATGTACTCAGTGAAGGCTTGGGGGAGGTCTCACGCAGCAGGTGGTAGAGGGATAACGATTTCAGGTCGATAACAGAATTCAAAGGTTGGTTCAAAAATGTGAGAAAGATAGATAGATGGCTTTCGTGCCTATGTACAGGGCTTTATAGTCTGGGTATGCCCAAGACTGTCAAACAAATGGTTGTTTACGTAATCCTAACTAAGCCCATTGAAGGGCGCGAGATCAGATAATGGGGTCATATTGAGCGAGATACTACGTATGATAGAGGCGAGAGAGAGAGAGAGAGAGAGAGAGAGAGAGAATGGGTACACTACTTACCGGCCAGACGGACATATGGGCAATGCGGGTGAGGAATGGGCGGGTTCGGGAACCTGTGAAACAAGAGGGGGAGCTCCGGGCGAGCTAGGGTGTGGACGTGGGCAAGTAGTGATCTCGTGGGTGTGATGGGGGGGGCTTGTGGTGTAGTACTGCGTGTGTAGGGAATGCTGGTTCCCTACACCGCAGATGTTAGTGAGCACCTCCTCATAACCCACTGCAAGCAACCTTTCCTGTGGACAAGCAAACAGGCAAAGAATTTTTCTGAACAGGTCATCCGCATCTTGGATCGTGATCACAAGATGCGTCTCTTTGACCTCTTCACCCTTCTCACCAAGCACGGCCAGTCGCCGATCAACAGCGTGGTCGCCGAGGAACATGATGAAGTTGCTTTATCAGATCCTGCACTAGCATGATTTCACGGGTGGTCCCAGCTGAAGAGATGCAGTACGAAGCTCCACGCCCTGTGCGGAACCACTTCATAAAGGGCATCTTATCTGTTGACACATCAACTGCCCTCCACATCACCATTACTCCGGACTGCAAGCGCTTGTCACTGGAAGAGCTGTTGCAGCTCACTAACCTTCCAGAGATCACTCAGGCTCTCATCAACTACATTGCTTCGCAGACTTCTGATGTCGCTGCCTGCTGGCCTTACTTCACGTCAATTGACGTCTGGTACAAGTTCAGAGTACAGCTGTGCTCCACCTTCCAATCCTCCGTCATCATGCCCAGCCAGGTGGTTCAAGTGTATCCACCTGATAATACATTCCCCTTCGGCAATTGCGATGTCGTGTTGCTTGATTCATCAAATCAAGGATCCTCTCAGAACCGTGAGTGTTACTAGACTAACATTTCGCCATGACCTAAATTTGAACAGCATATACTGTCGCCCAAGTGCGAACCATCTTCAAACCATGCCTGACACCCTCTGCGGTGCGAGACCTCCCCAACGCCTCAGGCTATACCGTAACAGTACTGCAAATTATAGTGATAGTTATCATCCAATATTATTGCAGTATCTGTGGTAGTCTACATCTTGCGAAATATTGCAGTGTTATTGCAGTATTTCTACAGCATCCCATGAACACTTTTGGGCGTCTTGCAATACTTTTGCAGGACTTCTGCTGACCTTCCACAAGATATCTACAATACTTATGCAATACTTTGTCGACCTCCATGTGCAATATCTGCACTCCTCTGCAAAACTTTCGCAGAACTTCTCGTCCCCTGCACGAAATCTCTGCAAAAGTATTGCAGGGTTTAGACCGAAAGCCCTGAAATACTTTTGCAGCACTTGTGTCCCCTACGACCCGTCTGCGCAATACTTTGCAATATTTTCACAGCCCCTTCGCAAAACTTTCACAAAATCTTCGCAAAACTTTCGCAGAACTTCCCACCCCCTGCATGAAATCTCTGCAAAAGTATTGCAGGGCTTTTGGTCCCCTGTGCATAAACCCTGCAATACTTTTGCAGCACTTGTGTCCCCTACGACCCATCTGCGCAATACTTTGCAATATTTTCACAGCCCCTTTGCAAAACTTTCGCAGAACTTCCCGCCCCCTGCACAAAATCTCTGCAAAAGTATTGCAGGGCTTTTGGTCCCCTGTGCATAAACCCTGCAATACTTTTGCAGCACTTGTGTCCCCTACGACCCATCCACGCAATACTTTGCAATATTTTCACGGCCCCTTTGCAAAACCTCCGCAATACATCTTGCAGCAGATCCTGTACTTCCCGTGCTCCCCTGCGAAATCTCTGCAATACTCTTGCAACATTCCTGTCCCTCTGCAATACTCTTGCAACATTCCTGTCCCTCTGCAATACTCTTGCAACATTCCTGTCCCTCCGCAATACTTCTTGCAGCACGTCCCGTCCCTGGAAAAATCTCTGCAATAATTTGCACCACTTCCTGTCCCTTGTGCGAAATCTCTGCAATAGTTGTGCAACATTTCTTGTCCCCACAATACTTCTTACAGCATGTTCCATACTAGTACTCCCCCGTGTTCCCTGGCACCTCGTGTCCCCTGTGAAATCACCGCAATACTCTTGCACCAGTTCCGAGTCCCGTGTGCACAATATCTGCAATACTTTCGCAACCTCCCCACTGCAATACTTCCACTTTCTGCACTCCCTGCACTCCAGCACCTCCGAGGAGTCCCATCCCCGACAAAAAATCTCTGCAATACTTTTGCACCACTTTGGAGTGCCCTCCCTGTACTTACTTTATGCACTTATACTTCACAGTCCCCTGGCATAGTTTATATCTAATGTATGTCCCTTAGCTTTCGCCAATCTTAATCATAGACACAATATTGTGTGGTTCACTCAAAATGAATGTCAATTGCTCATCTAATTCTCAAAAAGATACTGAGTACGTAGTAGGTAAACATGTTTGTACATTAGCGACTCGGAAGATGGTGCAACAACTTGAAGTCAAGAACTTCCCGGCGTAACCTTGCATTTTCTGTGAGGGTTCGCATTAAGCAGAGACAATGAATATGGGCAGGCATCACTTACTTGGTCTTTGAACCATCCTTTGCCTCCGATGGCGTTACACACTTAGACGTCTTCTTCGCTGGGCCCTCCTCAACATCTGACGGCGCTGAACGCTTAAGCGCATTCTTTTTCGGCTTGGTGCTCCTCTCAGCAGGTATGGGGATGTGGTTCTCCTTGCCAATGTCCCCGATAGCATTGTCACATTGTGCACGCTGAGAGGGGATGTGTTTGCATTTGGAACATCCTTCCATACTGGCACTGCTGTCGGTAACAGTATTTGAGGCCATCGTCTGTGGGAAATTGATGAGACCCGGCTCTGTAGGGGGGCATGGGGGGGCTGGTAGCGTAGGAATGTCCCTGGGGGGTGCGGGCGTGTGTGGGTTGGTGGGGAGCATTGATGGGGAAGAAGAGATGGAGTTAGGAGAATGTGCTGGGGGTGAGAGTTGATTCCCAGGCTGTATTATGCCAGTCGGGTTGCCTTGTACATTGCCAAAGGCGAACTGCATGCCCAGGACACTTGGCATGAGCTCCAGGGGGGCCTGATGGTTTTGGCCTGAGGGAGTGGGACTGGAAGACGGCGACAGCATGAAATCGTCTGAGTAATTGCCCGAATAGTGGTTGCCTTGTGATGGGCCTCGATATGGTGCGTAACCACTGGTATGCTGCAAGAAATGGAAACCAGACTCAGAGGAGGGGGTGAAACGTTGGCCGCCGTTCCAGGTTCCCAGATGGGGCATGAAAGTATTGTAGTTCAACATGTCGCTTCCCATAAGTGATGAGAACTCGAACCCGGGCTGGTCCCATGGGGGCGAGTATCCAGCGCCAACGAAGGGTGGTGGTGCGGCACTATTTTGCATTGGCGGTGCAAAATTTTGCATGGGTCCTGCGACGTTTTGCATCAGTCCTGTGACGTTTTGCATGGGTGTTGCAAAGTTTTGCATGGACATCACGAAGTTTTGCATGGGCGTTGCAAAGTTTTGCACCGGTCCTGCAGCATCGGAAGTGGGAATTGCGGGAGAATCTGCTACATAAGGGACGGTTGGATGACTGGGAGCATCATCCACCTCTCCCTCTCCATCCACCTCTCCCTCTCCATCCACCTCCCCCCCTCCATCCACCTCTCCCTCTCCATCCTCCCCATCCTCCCCACCCTCCTTGTCGCTATGGTTGCTTTTGTTGTTGCTGGTGTCATTGTTGTCCTCTGCGCCTACCGTCTTGGACTTCTCCTTGATCCCTGGTGCTTCAGGACACCCTTTATCTGTGAGGATGGTGAGATTAGTGGTCCATCTCAGCGTCAGAGGGAGAGGCGATGAACTTACCAAAGACATTGAAACTCTGCATATGCGTCGACGACCTTGGTGTCAAACTTCGGGCAGGCTTCCGAGAAATCATTGCCATATTTGTTTTGGCCAACATGGAGACTATGAGGCTCATACCGGCACGTTCAAGCTCTCGAAAGATGGTTGTGAAGTGGAGTGAGATGAAGCGATTAGTTTTGACAAGTGAGATCAACTTGTCGAGAAAGTAATCAGGGTTAGACCGCACAAGACTGAGAAGGTAATCAAGGTCATCACGGTCCAAGAGGCGGGGTCTTCCACGGAGAGTACTTTGAGTTTGACTGATGACATCTCCAGTCTCGTGCCAGAGCTTGATGATGTGGTAAAATGTGCGTTCAGAAAAGTTGCAACATTTGAGAATGTCTTGGAGGTGTAGAAGTCCCCTTTCGTGGAGTCTGATGGCTGCTAGCTTGACATCACAGCTGATTCTGTGGTTGACCATTGTGTTTATGGTGGTAATAGACAATAATTATGCCATTATTTACTAAAATGGCTGTAAATGCAGAGCGGTGTCGAAAGACTCTGTTGACCCGAGCCTTAGTCAAGGATGGGCATACTTCGTCGCTGAAGTGGCTTACAAGTCTCACCTGAAGAAACATCTCGACCAACCTCAAGAGATCCGTAAGTTGTAATGCCTAGCACCGTAACCCTCTCATCTTTGTGCCCCTAGAAAAGTACCTGTGCCAGCCATAATGTGGTGAATATGGCTGATACAAAATCTTTGAAAGGCCTAGCTGCCACTGGTGTTGGGACTGTGGACTGTGCTCAGCATGGTATGAAGCTTCCTTGCAGGGTGGGCAATCTTCAGAAGGGCGAAAAGTAAGTGTTTGGCCTCGTCTTCATGTGTTCATTCATTAATTAACATGGATGATCATAGGTATATCAACATGGATTATCTATTTTTTTCTTCGCAACAAAACACTGCCATCAAAACACTGAACATTTCTTACAATATTGTGTGCCAATGGCACAAGGGGCTTTGGGCTCGCATGAGCACACTTCCTCCATGTCTACAACTCAAGGACCAGCAAATGCTAATCAGCTTTCTCGTGCCCAAATTCCACCTACCTGCCCATATAGCCCAATGTCAGTGGGAATTCTCATTCAACTGGCAACCGGGGGTTACTTGAACTGACGGTGAGGCCCTGGAACGCGGGTGGGCCGATATCAATCGCATCACTTCAAGTACAAAGCAAATGGGCCCTGGACATAGGCGAGACATCCTAGACAACCATTTCGGAGACTGGAACTGGAAAAAGCTTGTTGGCTTAGGTACATGTGTGATATTTCAGGTCTAGCAGCAGTATTAACATCATATCTAGGTGTTGGAATACAAACATAGACATACAGCTTAGGTAATCACATACTTACCTTAGACACTCCTCACCGTAGTTTACCTTAGTGACTATCTACTGAGGTAGACTACAGGTAACCTTACTTACTTCTATAGTGACTATCTACTGAGGTAGACTACAGACAGGTTCCCTTCTTATAGAGCCCATTACAGGTCAGGTTCTTACAGGTTATGAGCCCTGATACCTGTCAGTAACACCCAGTCCACTCAAGACTCGAATTCCCTCTATGGCTGAAATTCCCACACTCAGAACGGACGGTCGAAATTGGATGGACTACTGCAAGAAACTTCTCGATGTGGCAGCACAGCAAGGTTTGGACAAGATGTACGACGAAACGGAGACGCTACAGGGCAACACAGAAGATTGGCAACAGCGGAATGCCATTGCCAAGTCCCTCATAGTCGAAACAATCCCCAATTCCATTTTCCTCTGAATTCT
Organism: Paxillus ammoniavirescens; assembly: GCA_014904835.1. NCBI lineage: Eukaryota > Fungi > Basidiomycota > Agaricomycetes > Boletales > Paxillaceae > Paxillus > Paxillus ammoniavirescens. Next base: position 42,781 of record MU121105.1, read on the forward strand.
ACACTTTGAATCAGCTCACGAATTCTTTGAAGCACTCAAGAATATATTCGAGCAAGATATAGCTACTCTAGAGCTACTATGAGAATTATGGAACAACAGGACCCAATGGGACACTGCGTACTCACTCGAATCCACCAACTACCGCGTACACACATGGAACGATGTTTGTGACACGTCACGCCGTGACGACGACATCAGTAATGGATCAGGCAGACGAGAAGTCCACATACCACGCAGCAACACAGGCCGTCAACGCCAACGGGAACCGAGAAGCCAGGGAAGAGTCAAGAGGAGGAGGGGGATAGGTGAGAAGGGGAAGGAGTCGAATAGGAAGGCCAACAAAAAGGTAGCCGCAGCATCAAAACCGGGCAACGGTGCCATGGGCCAACAGGCTGCCAGTGTGAGCCTTGTCAAGCCCACGAGCCACAAGAACGACTCACTGAGGACCCACGTCAACACCCCAAACCCATCACCATCACCTCCAACCCCCATCCTGCTATTCAAGCAGCCAGCACCTACGTCGAAACAACCAGCCAACCAATGAAGTCAAAACAGCCACATCCAGTGTAACGGGACGCGTCGTACACGCGAAGACATCAAGTGGAGCCAAGGGGTAGTAGAGTCAAGGAATAGAGGGTGCAGGGAGGTAGTCGACGAAGACGGCGAGGATGTATGACAAAATCTAAGAACAAGGCAGGAGTTGCCCAAAG
>MU121106.1:7848-43327 GCA_014904835.1 Paxillus ammoniavirescens
ACATGCCGGTGGTAAGGAGTCCAAGATGATAATTACTACTGATTGCAGCTGACAAACAACTGCACAGAGCAATCTCATCCGCCTGATCGGGCAGGACTTCCGGGAGGCCAACAACCCGATTCGAAGTCACCCTCATCTGCGCCATCTGGGGATCATCCATCGAACACTACCGATGCAACCCTACGTCCTGGTGGTAAGGAGTCCAAGAAGACATTTACTACTGATTGCAGCTGAAAAACCTCTACTCAGGATCAGCGGACTCAAACAGGAAATCGACCAATATCGTACTTTTCGGCGAGACCGGTGTCGGGAAAAGTTCTGTCATAAACCTTATCGCCAGAAAAAATGTCGCCCAAGTCTCGTCGGACGTTGACGGTTGCACTATGGCCTCAACTCCCTACGATATAACCCTTGACAACCACAATATCCGCATATTCGACACCGTTGGCCTTGAAGAACCTCAGATGGGTGTCAATGGCTATCTCGCTGCGATCGAAAAAGCGTACGAGCTCATTCTATCCCTGAGCAAGGCCGGCGGCGTTCACCTCTTACTCTTCTGCATGCGTGGAGGCAGAATAACGGCCACTGTGCAGAGCAACTACCGGTTGTTCTGCGAGTTTCTTTGCAACAAAAAGGTGCCTGTAGCCCTCGTTTTCACCGGCCTCGAGAGGGAAACGGTGATGGAAGATTGGTGGAGAAGGAACGAGAGCAACATAAAAAAGTATGGCATTCACAGCATGGGCCATGCATGCATCACAGCAGTTCAGGACGATACCCCCGGTCAAGCAGAGAAGTATGCGACATCGCAAAATACGATTCGGGAGCTCTTGTTGAGTTGCGCTCTCAAGGATAGTGCCTTCCGTATGGACAGCCACAACTGGCTCGCCATGGTGGGAAGGAGAATGATGGGTTTGATCGTGAGGAGGATTAATCCAAAGCGAAAGGACCTCGTGAAGGTCTTGACAAAACGTTGCGGTTTGGACGCGGATACTGCAAAAAGAGTTGCGGAGCTTATGAAGGAACGTGAGGAAGAGGGGAAGCCGGGAGCAGGGGCGGGAGCGGAGACGGAGGCGGGAGTGGAGACGGAGACAGGAGCGGATACGGATGGTTCCAAGAAATTTATGTCAATATTCCGCCGATAGTGTACTCCCATCACTTTCTTGGATGCGCCGCGCGATATCCTCTGCAATATGCCTATTCCTATTCAACCCACACCTTTCTTTGCGAGTTGTGGCTCGTTGAGACCTACAGTATCATATAGATGATAGACGTTTGAGTTGATGAGAAGGGAATATCTTGTTGTTTGCGACGTGCGCCTGCCAACGTTGGGAGACCCAGAGGTTCGGGCGGTAGCATGACCAAACGTTCGGTATGATTATATGTAAGCTATGTAAGTGCTACGACGAACTTGATTTCTAACGCGCAAGGTAGACCATTGACAGTGAAAATAGCAAAGGACGTACGACGACTCGTCCTCGGATGCCAAGCATATTCCAGCCTGATCAAAGCAGCTAGTACGAGCAATACGCCGTATGATATGGTGGGCGACCACTCAGGCCTCAGGAATCGGGAGTCGGGACACCGAACCTAGTCTGGTGACCAGACCGTATAGTATAAGGCAAGCCGTCGATGGACGCGTTGAACCCCGGGCCAAAAGGCCCAGCGAACATCATTCTTCGGAAAACGTGCGGTAGGCTCGGCTATAGTCAACCTCGGTAGTGAACGACTAGTAAGGACTGCCAGTGAGCTCATCAGTGGCAGAGCTCGTTCCTGCAGACTGACCACTTCAAAGTTTGAAACCATATTCTTCGATCTTAGCAGGGTTCCGGTCCCAGCCGGCACCGGCCTTCCATCCGTCGCTGCTCTCGCTCAAGGTTGGTGACGACAAGCGCAATATTGGGACTTGGTTTTGGCATAGGAATTCGCTGAAAAATCGATAGTTATGTTGCGGCCGTCCTCCGCGAATGCAGAAGGTCAGCAGGTCGAATCCCAAGCGGAACGCAGCGAGCGTATCGATGTATGCATCGGTACCCCACTGTGCCGTAGATCTGGAGATCGCTGCGATCAAGTTACTACTCTGTTCACAATTGAAGGTGCAGCACTCCCGGGCCGCGGGGTCTGGACTCTGGAGACAACCACCTTCTGTTTCGCAGTCAAGTTGACGACGAAGCTTTCCTCCCCGAATATTGCGATGTTCCCCATCTCGCTAACGCACGAGTCATTTCCGGTTTGTTCTCAAGGCTAAATGTACTCGAACCGCTGCAGCGCCGGGTAAAAATGAAAATGCTGCATATGATCCGCCGACAGACACAAGACACAGGTGGTGACTACTATGAGCTGGTGACCAGGGTACGACAAATATCATACCAGCGTAGCAACGTCCTTGATCGAGTAGCCGCGAGATCTATGAAAAAGTTTGACTGTGACAGTGTCCAAAGACCATGCATACTACTTGTGTTCACTCAAGATAGATTTCCTAAACCTACGGAATTTTTGAAATTTTGTCAACTTCTCTTCAAATTTTACCAAACACCGCCCCTCGATGAGCTCAGCTAAAGCTCCGTCAGCTCTTTTCACAAGTTCCTTGGGACGATCTGGACCAGGATAGAAGGTCGGATTGGCGACAATATCTCCGCCCCGTGATAACGAGAGGGTTCTCCAAAGCGCTACAGCGGCCTCTAGGTTGTCAAGGCCCCTGAAGACAACGATGAGAGGACATGTCTCTCCTCCATACGATGAATAGAACAGCTTGAGGGAGGTCCACATCGGGCCCGGATCTGACGAAGCAGCGGCGCAGAAGACGAGGAGATCGGGGCGCCGTTTTGTCTCCAAACGCAGTTTCAGGTTGCCATGCACGAGTTCATCAGCGCGGATATGTTTGTATTCTCGATCATTGATGCGTCTCGTACATTCCTCCCAAGACGGCGTCGTTCCTGGGGCGACGCCCTGGTCCTGCACTCCTGTGTCACAAATCAGGATCAGGGGCGTCATCTTTTTCTCTGTAGCCCACATGGCGCCCATGAGAGCGCGAACATCAGGTAAGGAGGCGGAGATCAGCGAGTCCTCGTTCGCTTTCCAAGTCATGGTTTCAGATTTCTCCTGTATAAGTTTGCGAAGTTCGGCTCGGGAATGTTCCAGACGCCCTCGGATGGCAGGGTGGTCACTTTGCATTGTGGTGACGCATGCGTGGGCATCAAATTGCATACCGTGCTTCGCCAGGTCCTTTGCGTGCTCAGTCCACCACGAGTCCATCTCTCCCTCGTAGTTCTCTAGACCGGTAACTATCAGAGCCAGTGGGACTTTCTTGCGACAGATTGCGGCATAGAAGATGTTGTAGTTCCGAAGTAACGCTCTCCTGACTCTCGTGCCGCGGATACAGTACATGAGTAGATCGATGCCGTCACGGTCCCGTCGGGTTACCTGGCGGAGGAAAGCTTTCAGGTTCTCCTCTGCCTGCATAGCAGGCACGGTTCCTTCGGTGCCTTCATCTAGCCCGGCGGTGTCCCAAAGGTTCACCTTGAGACCATTCAAGATGACTTCGTGGCACTGATGACGAAAAGTACACCCGACCGCATTATTTGATGTCTTAGTGACGTTTTCGCCTGCAATCATGTTTATGACTGAGGACTTTCCAACGCCGCTCTCACCGAACACGACGACATTCAGAGGGCGAGGTAGTCCACGCTTTATGATGTCGACGACGATCAGCTTGGTGATTGTAAAGGTAGGTGGCACTTACATCCGGACCATGCCTCAGAGGAGAAGTCGGGAAGGGCACTGCTTCGTTGGGACTTTGGGCCGGCAGAGTTGTGAGTTGGGGCGAGATAGTGGCAGGATCCATAGGAATGCATCTCTGGACAGTGGGCGATGCCCTATTTGACGAGCAGACGGCACCAGTGGGCTCGACAGAAGGATGCCCGGTGGCCAAAGCTCTGGTTACGTTTGGTTTCATCCCGTCCTGAAAGAAGTGAGTGAGAATTTTCCCGCACTGAATGACCGTTACCTGTAGATCTTGGGGTTTGCTGTCGGACAATTGAATGATTGTGCCCTTGGGGTATCCGTTAGTTCCGTACGTGCTGAGGAAGTTGCAGTGTGTTCAACCGCTCACCAACGACTTGTCACTCGGTGCACCAGGGTTATCTGAGTCCTTGCCTAGGAATTCGCAAAACGAATGGTGCGAAGCATCCAGTGGAATCCTGTCGGTGGTCATATCCAGATTTTGTTCTGGGACCTGCGGGTTGTATGTACTAGTAGGACTAATCGAACCTGGCGAACCGAAGATCCTCAGCAAGAACCCTCGATTCCTACTATACGAGTGCCGTGCAACTTGAAGTACTTTCCATGATCCCTGCCCTACCAGCTCGTATCACACTTTGATCTTGCAACCATGATGCCCAAAGAGGCTAATCAGCCTGGTGGCATACGGGTTACCATTCTGCGGCAGGGAGCATGGTAGCTGGACTCCAAGATGCGATTGACAAAAGGTTGATCCGATGGGATAAAGCACTTGGTCGAGTCCTCGTGTCTACATCGCGACTCTCAAATAACAACTTTCTCACACACATGATTTATGCATGGTTAAGGCGCGTTTCTAGTACTAGTTCTTCTGATGTTCTGATCTCATGAAACACGAAAAGCCGTGCGAGAACCACGAACCCTATGAACTGCCTTTGGAGCCTCGTGCTGGTGGTGATGAAGCCACTGGACCAAGTCGCTGGAAGTGACATTGGCTCGAGGGACTCGGAAGTCTTCAAACTCTTACCCCCGACACTTTGCCTACGGTTGCCAAATCTTGCCGACAACAGCTTAGCAGTTGCACCCAAGTATCTCAACTCAAATTAGTGGTACCTGTGAGCTCCATGTATCTAATTCGCGTTCACTGATGTGACTCAGGTTCACAATAGCGTTCCATGACCCCGCGTAAAGTCTCTCTGAATCAGCTAGCTCAGAATGTTGTCATCTTCGGAGAAACCGGAGCAGGCAAAAGTTCCCTTGTCAATCTCATCATGGGGACGAAGGTTGCCGAAATTTCGTACGGTGCCGACGGTTGCACACTAGAATCCACGCTATACGAGACTGATGCCATGGGCTACCCTCTGCGTATCTACGACACTGTCGGCTTGAATGAGCCTTACCTTGGTGCTGAGCAGTATCTCACTGCGATCGAGAAAGCTCACCGCCTTGTTACTGCCTTAAACGACGCTGGTGGAGTTCACCTTCTCGTGTTCTGCGTTCGTGGTGGCAGGATTACAGCGACCACGCAACACAACTACAGGCTATTCTACGAGTTCCTCTGCTGTCGCTTGGTCCCCGTCGCCCTCGTCATCACGAACTTAGAGTCCGAGACCCCGATGGAGAGCTGGTGGCAACGGAATTCGCACGAGTTCACCAGATACGGTATCAGTGTTATTGCGCATGCATGCATTACCGGCACCCGAGGCTACGGCAACATGTATGCAGACAAATATGAAAACTCCAAGGAGATTGTCTCGCAACTTCTTGCCAGGTGTGCCATGGAGCATGCTTATGCCGTGGAAACTCGCACTTGGTTCACCAGCTTCTCAGTCTATCTGAAGCGAATGGTTTATTCTCGGCACGTCCATAGCAAGAAGCAAATGGTGCGGATGCTGACCTCCCGCTGTGGGATGGATAAGAGAGATGCAGAAGTTGCGGTGCGCAGGATACAGCAGGAGGATGACGGTGAAGGTGGGCGAGCGTGTACTATCCAGTGATCACATGCCAGGATTCTCGAAGGTACACCAGCTTGTTCATTTACGTTTAGTTTCCTGAAACAACAGGATATTATCTGTATTGTCTATTCATAGGCGCCGTGGCAGCACTGAGAGGCCCCTGTTCCTCGGATCTCAGATATCACTCAGCTTACAGCGATCAATTTGGGCGTCGACTCCTTATCGATGTGACGCAAGACTGCAGATGCCATGAGGTACCCAGTCCACCTCCTGGCACCAACCCAACATGGTCTCGTGGAAGGTAGGCACCCTCTGTCTCCACAGACGTCACTTTGATGGTTGATGGTATGTTAGCCCAACAAAGGATATAGATCAGCGCAGCCTTGAAGTTTGAAGGCGAAGGTGAGGCAGTGAGATCTTTCGATCGATCAATTTCAAGCAGGCCAGGGTTAACTTCAACCCCCCGCAGTACCTTCGTACAATAGACGAACGTTTACCCAAATACGTTGATCAACTCACTGTCCCCCATCATATACCGGGCATTATTTCGGTCTCTTCATCTTCGTTCAACAACGCCATTCTACGTTTCAGACCACTTCCGACGACTTCTACTTTGTCCATTTCTTGGTGGCTCCGACCATGATGAGGTCCCTTACTGAGCCCATCTCCAACACATTCCCTAGCGATGAATACGATCCACTATTGAAGGAGAGCAAGGTAAAGACTGTTTCCTCATACTGCAGGCTAGCTGCGAAGGTTCCATGTTGAGTTCTGTCTTCTCAGGTTTTCTCCGAGTCAATGTCACAGACGAACGAGCCCAAGCCGCTTCAAAGTCGAGCCAACATTGTCATCTTCGGAGAAGCGGGTTCTGGAAAAAGTTCCCTTGTGAACCTCATCCTTGGTTCAGATGTAGCGAAAACCTCTTCCGACGCTGGGGGCTGCACGTTGGATGCCAAATATTATGACACTACAATTCAGGGAAAGGAGTTTCGCATATACGACACTGTCGGCTTGAACGAAGCCCAGGCAGAAGCCCAAGCGCTCCAGGATCCCGACCGCTTGATTGGCGCCATCATCAAGGCCTACCGTCTTGTCCAAAGCCTATCTGATGCAGGAGGCATTAACCTGCTCATATTCTGCGTTCGGAAGGGTAGAATCACTGCCAGCATGCAGCATAATTACAAGCTTTTCCAGGACTTCCTCTGCCACAAAAAAGTCCCCGTTTCCCTCGTCATCACTCATCTCGAGCACGAAGAAGATATGGAGGACTGGTGGTTGAATAACAAGACCCACTTCGCTGAGTTCGGTATCCACGTCATTGACCACGCTTGCACAACTACGAAGCGAACGTTCGGTCCCCGATATCAGGCTTCCAGGCAGGCGGTTCACGACCTTCTGGTCACGCATGACTTTGGAGCAGGCTTCGCTCTGGAGAAGGTTAGCTGGGCAGCCGAGCTTTTCCGAAAGCTGCTGGAGCTGGTAGGCATTCAGCCTCGCTTAGACTCTCTCAAAGTTAGGTCACAAAAGCTCCGCGAATATGGTATGGGGGCGGTCGAGATTCAGATCCTCCTAAACAAAGTTGCTGCGATTGAACAAGACTTAGCCTATGTCAGAGTCCCTCTTCGATCTCCTTACCTGTTGCGCGGCCGGGAACGCCGAAGGGACACCGTTAGATAACATGTACGATGCTTACAGCTGCAGTGCAGGATTAATTATATTTACGACACTATACTACTCCGATCTATCTATCATGAAAAAAGAGTAATCTTGCGGCCCATGGCTGGGAACCTAACAGCTAACTTGAACATCAAGGTCACCCTCTCACGCGCGAGTAAGACCCAAGCCAGTTCGGCCTCGACTTCACCCAAAAGCCTGGAATTTAAAAGGGACCCTCGTATGCGTCACTGTACCTCCGTCCTGTACTTATATACCGCCTCTGACCTACGCTCGTGGCCGCGGCAGGTCCCTCCAATTCACCACAAATATATATATCGATGGGACCAAATTACCCATCCTACTTACCCATTTTATCTCGAGTCGTTCACATTAAATCCGTAGTCGGCGAGTGAACTAAGACGCAAAGACTGAACTGAAAGCTCCGACCTTACTGCACTGTGAATGATGACGCTAGACGTTGATGTCGAGAACTACTACACAACGCATGTATTCCAGAATTCCATGAACAAAACCTGTATAAGCTATAGCTGAGACGTGATGTCGATGAAATCCGATCGGGGTAAAAGAGGATAAGATGGAGCAGCGTGGTACTGATTCAAGCTGGCTGATCATGAACTGCGACATCGTCCGTGTCTAGGTTAGTCGTCGAGATTTTCTCGAACAAAAAAGAAATTGTTCCGCCAGGGAAGTCGCAGACGGGTGGCGGTGGCTGCGTGTCGTCCATCGTCAATATGTTGTCGAGATCGACAGTGGATAATAACGAGTCCAGTCTAGACTTTGGATCCTCTTGCTCGACTTCTATGGCTTCGTCCTCCGAAATGTCCGCGAAGTGAAGGAGCTGCCGCAGGACGCTATCGTGGACGTCATTTCGAGCGAGGCGACGTAGACAGTTTATATGAGTCCATTCCTCAAGCGCAGCAAGTTCAGTCTTCCTCTTCTTTAGTTCCTAATAACGATTGTGTCAATTGTAGCCCTACATGGTCACAACGAAATTTAGTCACCGCCTTGTCCGCCTTGTCGAGATGATCTGTGTTGAGCTGAGATGCATTGACGAATCCATGTTCTGAAGAGTAATCGTCATTTTCACCATCAACACCGGCTGCTTCCTCCACTTCGGTCCTCGTGTCTACGCTCTGAATGCCTGACATTTCCCGACCGCCACATCCACAGCCCAGTAGGTCATGAGTGTTGCAAGCCGTGTCAGGTTGAATACGGAAGATATCACGAAGCTGAAATAAGTAGTGAGCTCTCAATTCGGCCATGTTAAACAGGAAAACCATGCACGTCTTTGCGAGTGAATGAGTCAGCCTTCGACCCAGCACTTCCCTGAATGTACCATTAGTAGGTCTAGAGCTTGACAGCAAATGTCTTACATTGCCCATAAGCGCTGAGAGGGGTCGAGTCAGCAACCACCACAACGGACGGGGGGTCGCTTACAATTGCTCAAGCCGATCTTCGTGACTTGTCTTTGGAAGATTTTCTCTGTAGACGTAAGGTTTGATATTGCAATCGACCATTTCTGAAAGCGCTCACCATCGATAGTTCCAGCCGTCAAGAAGCGGTAAATAAAGACAGGCCGCTTTTGGCCGTCACTGAAACCATCATATAAGTGTCGAACGGGGAAAGAGAACATGTCCCTGACGAACTAACCGGTGTATTCGTGCCATTGATTGCAGATCATGACTGCAAAGGACTGAGCGCCTCGTTGTTTCGTCGAGTTTGTAGAGTGCATACCTTGGGTTCCAATCGGAGTCGATCAGACACAAACGTGAGGCACCAATAAGATTAATCCCAACACCGCCAGCCTTGGAACTGAGGAGGAACAAGACTGTACGTACAGTCAGGAGAAACAATCGACGATCAGACATGGCGGTGAGAACCTACAATGATTATGTTGAGAAGACTTGTTGAAAACATTGACATATTCTTGTCTTTTCGCAGCTGGTGTTTGTCTGGGATAATACATGTCACCGTAGACAAGTACACCTAGCGGACACGCTTACCCATCTAAACGGAAGTAAGTGTAGGATTGTTTCTTGCAAAATGTTTCAATGACATTGAGGGTGGACGTATAGTGAGACACGATGACGCATTTCTCTTTTGTGTGCTGTTTGCCACTTAACCTTCATCCTGATTATCATGCGCAACTGACATACCTGCCGAAGTGTTTTGAGAAGACTCGCCAATGCAGTTAACTTGCCTGCATCGCACGTATCCTCAGTACGCGTTCCCCAATCACGCAAATAACGCCCTGCTCACCACTGAGGGAAAAGTCATCGATTTGTGCCCTCTCTGGCAAAAGTTTTACCGCCTCCATAACGGCTGGCCGGACAATGGGCTGCCCTTTGGACGCTCTGGCCCTATCCACCTGAGCTTTAAGGAGGACGGGGCTATTGCTGATTTTTGTCAACATGCCAATGAGAGCAAGGGACTCCGCAGTTGAGCCTTCGATTAGGGTGTCTAGTTTCTCTGGATTAAGGATCGCAGCAAACATAGAAAGCTGGAGTTGTGAGGGTGTCACAAACACCACGTATTCGTCTGTGCAGCAGGTCAGCACGCAGTGCGGAGGAATGAGAGGGACTAACGTTTGGGTGGCAGGTAGTTCTTCAAAATTGTTGCCTCACGTCGCAATACGAAGCTTTTTGCAATCGTGGACAGCTAGTCATTCTATTCATAAGCAGTCACAGGGATGATCACTCCTAGAACATACCTGGGCAGAACGTGCTTCCCCAATCTCGAGCTCCTTCGCCGTGCGATCTGGTGCTCTACTCTTCAGAATGGGAGCCTCGTACACTCGCCGGAACGTGTTGTAGTCATCTACTTGCTACTTGAATATGGTCGGTGGGGGTGAGCTCTAGTACGTACCAAGCAGACCAGGGTTGCAAAAGTCGGCCTGCGCATGTCAACAACAGCGATTAGTGTGTGAACGATTCTCCCTCACACGCAACTTGCCATTGCATGAAACTCGCTCAAGTCATTTTGGATCGGTGTCCCAGAGAGTATTATTCTGCGAGGGGTACGAAGTGCCTTGAACATCGCGGATGTCTTGTTGTTCGCGGATTTCAGTCGATGCCCTGTATTCCGAGATTTTGAGAAGAAGCGCAGCACGGAGGCTCATCCCACCAACCTTCGTCGCAGACGATAAGGCCAATTGGAGGACTAAGAGTGCCGGAACTCAGGACGAATGACCACAAAGCAGCTTGTTTACTCACTTGCAATATGCAAGGTCGTTGCTGGGAGAGTAATCCTAAATATACTCCGAGATCAGGTCAATGCCACTCACATTACGCCCCGCAATTTCTCGTAGCCAATCACAAGCACCTGATGGAGTCTTCTACACAACAACCGTAAATGAGGAGGCGTACGATTCTGATGGAGTCGACGTACGAATTCAAGAATTGCTTGATCTGGGATTTATCCTTGTCCCCAGCCAAAACGCCGACACGGTCTCGGCCAAGCCTGGAAGGTACATTTAGTTATCCAGGCGGGAAAAATCTAAGTTACACCAGAACACACCATTTGCGAAATTCAGCGCGCCAATTCTAGCGCAGAATTAGCTCAAGCCACTTGGTCTCCCTGGTCCAGGCTTACATTGATAAGTGAGACAGGGCACACAATTAATGCCTTTCCTATCAATCCTCCCCCTCCGTAGGGATTTTGCTCTGCACCAATATGAGCTTTAGGTGTATGTCAACAGGAGCGAGCAGCATGCTTCACTTAGCAGAGTCCAGACTAGCGCGATGGTCTACCAGCAATGTGATAATTCATCAGAAGAGCTGAAGGAGAGACTATACATGCCTGCAAAGTTTTCCCAAGACCCCTGTACAGATGGCGGTAAGTCACACAAATGCTGAAACAATGACGCATTACCCACATCTCATCTGCAAGAATACAGCCTTGACCTTCGTGCTTGCGCAGACCCATGACACATTCATACAAGAAGCGGACACCTGACAAATCATCAGCGTCGGTCTGCATTTCATATGGAAGAAATAACCTTCCATCTGGTGAGGCCGCAAGTGTCTTGCAACCACAGGGTCAAGGACGACTGGGACGATAGGGAGGCCCCTGCCAAACGATTAATTACATTCATAGGGTTGAAGAGTCCACGGCACTTCTTGTTGAACTGGTCCGAATGCTCTTTGCTCGGCGCTTTCATGACCACTGCACCTTCAGCCTCCGGATCGTGCCTGAAGTTGGAAATTAACGGAAGCCCACTCATCGCCATGGGTACTCACAAGGGGTCATTCGGCTTCTTCTTGGAAACTTGCCCATAGAAAGAGGCTGGGGGTACAAAGTCTTTGGGAAATGCTGCTTGGGGAAGATTCTCCTTCGAAGAACGAGGTCGTGGCAAGGTGGCATTCGTTGTGGAAGGTTTTTCCCAGCCATCAGCCCCGGGGTCAGCTGTTTCCTCCACGCCAGTGATGGATGGCAGTTGGGAGGCCTGAATGGGCGAATCGAGCGCCACCTCCTTACCCCCGGCATGAAATCGATATCCGTTATAAAGTGGAAGCCCATCCCATTCCTTACGTCCGATTCTGTGATGAGGGACATGCGTTTGGTAAGGGGTAGCTAACATGAGAAGTAAGTTCCGAACATTTTGCCCTTCTCAGATATCACAGTCAGTTTATTTCCGACGTGTTGTACGAAAGCATCGCCATCCCACGTCTTGTGTTTTCTCGCTTGAGGCTTACGCCTGGACCACTGTCACCAGTGCAACGGTCAGTGTGGAGTATATGCGCACCAATTTGCAGTCCAGCATGATCGCGATTCTTGAGGTTCTGATGCGGCTGAATGTGACTGACAGGCGAGCAGGGCGACAGGCTGGAGGTCTATAACCTTCCTCTGAATCGTGGGTGCTTTGTAGGGGGTAGTCGAATTCGAGGGTTTTAGGGGTACGAATTGCTTCTGAATAGCCAAAGCACTTGCAGCAGGCGGCGCTGACGTGATTTTGGAGCCACGACCAAAACATCTTCCAGAGAGATAGTCTGCCCTCGATATGGAGTGGTCAATCCCAATTTCTTTGCCGCCAAACTGATACTCTCCGCCTTCTTCTGCTCTGGGGCTATTCAATGACCCTGCCCCCATGCTCAACAACAGATATTCAGTGCAAGCGACGCGACGGTAAGGAGAGATCATACAATTTTCCTTCTAGATCGTAGATGGTTCCTCTTGCACCAGTTAACACGAGAACTGCGTCTCCATCCCAGGTCTTGTGCTTCTTGTACTGCGGGGTCCGCCTGACAACTGTGATCAGCAAATGACATATCTACGCGATCACTGAGCTAGATGGAAACGCACCATTGTATCATCCAATATTCTTCCTTTGGAGTTCCACCGGCGAAGCTAGGTACACCACGACCATCGGGGCTTTCGACGGCTAGTCTCTTCCGGCTGGTCTGGTCGAATGACTGTTTTCGCTTTTCTCCTACTATGGGAGACTGGAAAGAAGACATTTATGCGCGTCTCTAAGGCCCTAGTCAGTGTTCTTATTGCCAGCAATGTCGTCGATGAGCAGAAAGGAGTAACCTAGAACGCGTCAAGGGACAGTGCCACAAAGGCTACTAACTTAGTACTAGTAGAATACGCGTCGGTGGCGTCAACACCGGCTATTGCCGAGTTGTTGTCTACTTGAAGTTTGGAACCACCAGTGAAAAAGCATCAGCAGTACGCATTATATATACGAGCAATGACAGACGCCAAAATGTGATGAATAAAGCAGGACGGCAGTCACCCGACATGTACAATCGGGGTATGTATGTAGTTGGATCAGACCGCCGGCCCACCTCTGAAAGCAAACAGTAACTTGTACATGTGTCCTCATCACCTTCCAATCCCACCCGTTTATAAGTAAAGAAGTTTTGCCTGAAGAGAGCAGCTGGCTGCCAACTGCAAACAATTGTGATGGTCCTGGCTCACAATCGTTAGATGGACCCATAAACAAGTTTCCCATCGATGAAAGTAGCTTGCACGTTCGTCTTGAGGATTTGATCAACAGTGACCGTCATGATATCTTGCGAAAGCACGACAAAATCTGCACGTTTTCCGGGCACGATTGATCCAAGCGTGTCTTCTGTAAAAGAAGCATAGGCTGCATCTATTGTCATGCCTGTCGATTAACACCGCCGGTCAGACGCCAGCGTTGTCAGACATCAAAAAAAGAGTCTACTCACCTCGTAAAGCTTCTTGACGTGTGAGACGCTGCTCAGGAAACCTGAGGATACCACGGTTCATGGGCGCGTGAACTCGATTTTCTATACAGTATGCTATAACTCACCATCCAGACGGCCCTCTGGGAGAAGCACCGTTCGGGGTCAGTCTTGCCACAGCCGCGTAAAAACCGCAAAGGGGATTCATGTCCTCGACCGGGAAGTCGGAACCGAGGGCCAGTCGTGCACCGTGATCCAGAAGAGCGCGAAAAGCATACAGTCCATTCACGCGCTCAGGTCCCTGTGGTGGGCGGTGTAAATGAGTGGAGTGGAGTAGTTCGAGCTTCCAAACGCACAAGACGATCCTCAGCATACCACATATCGCTGGTACTATAAACAACAGGTCGTCAGAGAACACCCCAGAGACTATCAGAGAACGCACGCATGGGCAGGTTGTACACTTGCGATCACTGAGATACAGAGGTTGCCTGAAAGAAGAATGACCAAGATAATATCAACCCACCTCCTAGTTTGCCCACACGAGCAATGTCTTCTTTTGTCAATATCTGGGCGTGTTCAAGACGGGGTCGTAGGGCTGCTACATTGACCTTCTCGAGTGCGGCTTCGAAAGAATCTAAGACAACACGATTTGCGTAGTCACCAATGGCGTGGACGTTCTAAAGTTTTGATAAAAATGTGCAGTGGGGCACATCAGTCATGAAAAGCAACCCACAACCTGCCATCCATCGTTGAGATAACGAGGGATAATCTCGTGCAACACCTTTTCATCCAAACGCATAAAGCCCTTGGTCTCTGGATGATCATGGTAAGGTTTATGCAACTGTCGCATAGTTGCCATCAATATCCCAGAGAAGTGGCTCCGTTATGTAACTTACTGCTGCTCCACCAGACCTCAAAGCCCCTAATCGCGGTGATATCAGTGACAGCGTTGGAATACACAAGAACTTTCCGCTTACCATCCGCGAAGATTTTGACGCTGCGTGCATTGAGGCGACCGTTGCCCGCATTGATGACAGGCTCCGATATGTTTCCCCAATAGGGGCTGCCTTCATCATAGTACCGCATCCCGTATATGCGAATCTAAGTAGGTGAATGAGTGTGAGAGCAAGTGGATTTTTTCCCTCATACATACGGGAAGTGAACCTTCAGCAGCCAGACTTTCGTATCGCAAGGTTTAGCCGAATGCCTGTTACACTGCATTTAAAACCTACCCCTTAAAGTATTCGAGTGATACAGGGCTGAAGCCAGCATCGTGGATAGAAGTCAGGCCCAGGGACAGCGCGTCCTTCACGGTTGCCGCAAAACGTCTGTGAACGTCGTCTCCGGCTGGGGCCGGTCTCTTCACCAAGTCCTGTGCGTTATCAAGCAATACACCTTGAAAATTTGTGAGGAAAAAATATGTGGGTGGCCAGCGAGGAAATTTACCAGTGGGATTGCCAAGTGCATCGCGGAAGGTCACACCTCCTTCTACGTCACCTTCTGGGAAAGGAGCACTCAAATCAATAACCTTCTTCGAGATCCACAACGCATGGCCGTCCTTGCTTTGGAGTATCACTGGCCTCCCGCGGATAACTGGGTCCTCATCGAGGGCATCCTTTCCAGGCCGCGAGGAGGTAATGCACGTTTATAACTAGCGATGCCAAGAGCGAGGGATCATACGTACCGCAGTGGGCCACTCTTGCACCGGCCAAGAAGTATGGTCCCATCCCCAGCCTTCTATGAACTTGGACGTATTGCTGTAGATATCCGGATTTCCTGTGATGTAGTCCCTCACGAGCGCAACAGTTTCTGAATGGGGAAGTTGGCGAACGCGTACACTGACTTGCCTGTTCCCTACCTTTGATCGACTTCCCACCTTCAAGGGGAAGCTGACGGCTAGCGCCGTACTCCAGTATGTGAGCATGGGAGTCTGTTCAGCAAAAAGAAAACAATTAAGGTTCGATCTGAAACAGCGCCGGACTAACCACTAAATCCGGGTACCACAACTGAACCACCGCTGATGTATCGAACTTGAAGGGTGGATGGGAAGTTGGCAGCATTCCAACGAGTTGAAACGTCCTCTGGGACAACATAAGCACAATAGCACACTGGTCAATGTGCTGAAAGCTACCCAAAGACCCAGTGTCGACGATGAACGCATCGTGAACGACGAGGCACTGAACGGTGGGGTTGTTGTCGTCGACAGTATATACCTTTGCACCGCCGCGCGAGCATAGGGCATAACTGCTGGCTAAAACTTCTGGCCCACCTTTACAACACCAAAGAGCTAGAGACGATGCAAGAGACAGTAAAACGACAAAATCCCTGATGATGGTTGGGCCAAACAGTGTCTTGCCGACGTTGATGCTGGCTGGGGCCTTGAAATGAGGTGGAGGGCTGGCGATATCGGAAGGCTGACGTTGGGGTAAGTCCGACATCGGTCAACCTGGGCCGCGTCAGGACGGTAGGACAGCTTGGATAACTGGGGAAACTGCGCACATCCACCGGAGAGAGACGGGAGAGAAGTGAGAAGAGAATGGGAGAGAAGGAAGATATCTAAGAGATGTACCGAGACACCGAATTTCCAGATTTGAGGGCAGTTGGAAAGGTGGGCTGCCAGCTGGTGAACCTGAGCGCTGAGCCCTTCATGCGATCAGTTTTATAGTGACATTTCGGTAAACTCTCACATGGTTTCCACAGAGTACTCATTGAAGGGATACCAGCTCCGGAAAACAAACGAGCTGCTGGCAGCTGGTGAATGTGTAATTGCATCAACATTATAGACCGGCTGGTGAACGTTATGTAACTTCTAGTACAGTTGGTACTACGACATAAGTAAGCGCTAAGATCTGAGAATATTAATGTGCCAGCGTTCATAAACCACCAAAACGTTTTGAAGCCGAATCAAGAATTTGACGCCCTGCGGCGTCTTAGCTACTTGAGTGCCTAGGCGCTTACCCCTAGTCTGGTGACCATGCCGTTATCGACGGCTTGTCTTCATAGACGGGATGCTCACCCCAAGGTTTTGGCTCAAACACGTATTTGAAACTTATACAAGGGGCCGCATCATGCATCATGGGCCCCCGCCGTACATATATTATGTATGTACATGAAAGCCTGATTCATATTGAAGCATTGTCAATATTTATTAGACATTCCTTGTCTGGTAAATATTCAAGTTATTGCATTTGCAAGCATGCTTGTTGATGCGGCGTTGGTTGGTATCCGGACCGCCTAGCCGTCGACTTTGTTTGACGCCGTTATGATTCGAACCCGCGCCGCCCATTTAGCCACTTGGTTCGCTCAGCCACGTGGCATCACTACGACTCAGTGGGACCGTCGACACTTGGCTATACCTTTCTCTGTCAAATTATGCCGTGGAATGATGTACTTCGTGCAAGAGAGAGTCGATTATTCTCGTCTCTGAACTCACACAAGACGGTACTTTACGCTTTCGCGTCTTCTGTGGCCGTGTTGGTCACCGTCGTACACGCTCTCAGGAAGCAAAGTAATTTCTATTCTCTTGTCATACATCTCTCCAAGAGCAATCGAAGCGTTCTAGTAAGTCACTACATCCGACGTACTCGTTCCCTTGACTCAAGTTGCCCCAAGATTCTCGCCAACTTCGGGCTATTACTTGCTCTACTATGCGGACAATGTGCACAGCGCATATTCTTTGGTCCCCTCCGGCCACAGGAAGTCGAAGTACGTGTCCATGTCGTCCATCAATAAGGGTATCTCATGCTGCGCTCAGCGTCTCTATGACCGTCTCTGGTTCTTTGTAACAGAGTCACTCCTGGCATTTACCATTTTCCGGGATGATTTTGACATCCCTTTTGTGCTCATGTTCGGCTTCTTACTTTTTGTCAAGTCATTCCACTGGTTGGCTTCTGACCGTATCGAATGGGTGCGTCATTCAGTCCAATGTAATTGGACTGCATTCTGAGGGGCGCATCCACGTTAGATGGATCAACGTCCCTATCCTGGACCCCCAGTTCTATTTCATATTCGGATGCTCAGCTTGTTCATCATCTTGTGGTTTGTTGACTTGTTTGTGTTCGCATTCGCCGTGGACAACACCACAAAGAACGGCATTGGAGGCATGATAATATTCGCCAATGAAGTAAGTGTACACGAACTTGCAACCTTGCTTCTTTTTCACTCCAAACAATTTCACAGTACGCCATTCTCATGGCTAGCGCTATGAATATCACAGCCAAGTATTTGATCTGTATCATCGATCTTCGGCGCGCTCAGCGAAGGGGCGGAGAACACGCACCTCCGTGGCAGAACAAGAGCATGTGGGTCTTTTACGTCGAACTTGTAACAGGTGTGTCAACTTCGTCTCGTGTTATATTACCCTGCTTTCTCATCACGCCATTCCAGACTTCCTGAAGCTTGCAACATACCTTCTGTTCTTCTTGCTCATCGTGGCCTTTTATGGTCTGCCACTGAACATCATCCGAGATGTCTATCTCACCGGACGCTCATTCATTACACGCCTCCGTGCACTGATCCGTTACCGCGCAGCCACCCGTAATATGGATGAACGCTACCCAGACGCAACCGAGCAGGAGATGTCAGCCACAACAGATCGTACCTGTATAATTTGCCGCGAGGAAATGTATTATCAGGGAATTTCGCCCACAGGCGCTCAACCAGAAGCACCACTTCCTACTGACGGTCCAAACATGACGCCCAAGAAGCTGCCCTGTGGACATATTTTCCATTTTTACTGCCTACGATCATGGCTTGAGCGCCAGCAAAGCTGTCCAACATGGTAGTTCTTGCGACACTATCGATTGAGCTAGTTCGTACTGATTCGACTTTTTGCAGCCGACAGAGTGTACTTGACAACCTTCCGGAACATCAGCGACGTCAACCACAGGCAGCGCCACTGCAGCCACAGCCCGCTAATCTGTTTCCAATCCATAACGCTGGTATTCAGCAACAAGCGGAGAATGATCCTCTCGCTCGGGCTCTAGGGCGATTTGCACGTAACGCCGCTCAGCCACCACCGCCAGCCACTGGGCAGCAACCACAAGGTCCACCAAACACGGGTGTACAGGGTTGGCTTCCAGGTCCAGCACCAGGCGTCGTCATACAATATAATATTCAATATCAAGGTCAGCCGCCCCAGCCCCAGCGCCAATCACCGCAAACCTCCACCGCACCACAGCCTGTTCCTCCCTTCGCAGGATTTATTGGGCCCGATCAAAACTGGCGCCCGTGGAATCCCGATCAGCGGTGCTTTAATCGAGAGGATGCACAAGGCGTCAATGAACCTTCAACAAGCGCCAGCAATAATGAAGTACCTGCCCCTCAGTCTTCTGACACACCTTCTAC
The DNA here is from genome assembly GCA_014904835.1 of Paxillus ammoniavirescens. NCBI lineage: Eukaryota > Fungi > Basidiomycota > Agaricomycetes > Boletales > Paxillaceae > Paxillus > Paxillus ammoniavirescens. The sequence goes on from MU121106.1 coordinate 26,711, forward strand.
TGGAGATGCTCCACAAACACCCGCTGAAGCTGCTGCACAAGCAGCATTACGGCGCTTTGGTGGACAATTTGCTAGTTCGTCTAGCTCCACCTTCCCTTCTCGCCCTACTTCCTCGTCTACCACCACAAGTCCGGGGGCCGCGACGTGGAGCGTGCCTTCTTTGATACCGTTAGACCGGCACCACATGGTACCAACAGGGGCCCTGAATGCTCCGTCCACGTCCCCAAACCATAATCTACCTGGACCCTCCTCACCAGATGTGCCCATGTCCAGCCCCGACCGCTTAGTGCCCACGCCAAGCTCACAAAACGTCAGCAATGGTGTTACAGACGCCCAACTAGCGCTCTTGGACCAAATTACACGGGAAGCTATTGACGAGCGGATACGCATTCTTGAAGGCGTGTCACACACTATCACCGCCTGCGTGGAAGACCTCGTCAGAGTGAGAAGCGCCCTACCGTTACCTGAGACTATGTCCACGGCATTACCACAGTCATCTCAGGGTACCACGACGAGGGATGATCACGATACGTATGACCGTTTATGTTGTGGTGAATGGGACGTAATTAACCAAACTTGAGCAGATGAAGGTCCTCAAGCAGTCAACACTGTAGTTTCCGAGGAAGGCTGTTACTGGATTAATCAACCTGTGGAGGAGTCACCGTCGTACGGAACTCACGCTGGTTACTTACATGGGCGCTGGAACAGGATTCACTTGAGTACATGTCAGGCATTAGGATAGTTTAATAAACACCGAGTAGGAATATTTCGTGAGGTCAGAGAGCATCAGGCGTTCAACAACGCAACAGCTCTCTTCTTCACCAAGTCGGAATCGACGTTCGATTTATCAACTTTAGAATAGAACGACTTGAACACCAGTCCAAGGATTTTCTTCGGATTGCTGTCGTGTGGGCACTCGGCAATAACCTCTTGGAGAACTCGGTCAATTTCTGCATCTGTGAGCAACGGCGGTAAAAACGCAGATAATATCTCCGCTTCTCGGGACTCCTTCTCCGCGAGGTCTGATCTCTCGCCTTTGATGAATTGAGCAGCAGAGTCAGTCTAAAATGATGGATATGAGCAGCTTGTCGAGATATGACTGAGCTATGACTGACACGGCGAAGAACTGCTTTGCGTAGGACACCGACGACAGCAGGTGGTGATGCCTTGGAGCCAGAGGACTTGTCCAAATTATAGACTTCTGAGAGCACCGACTGTGCGTGGCAAGATGAATCCATCCAGCCAATACTAGGGAAGAGGAACTTGCCGTACCCTCAAAGTCGTAGATGCCACCTGGTCTTTGTTCTACGACTAGAAGATCAGACTCGCAAGGCGAAACAGTAAAATTTGGACTTGTCAACTGCGTACCTTCATCGCCTGTTTCACTGCAGCAGTAAGTCGTTCCCGTATGTCTGAAGTACGAGCGCAGACAGAAGTTAGAACACCGTCATGACCGTCTGGTCGAGAAAATTACAACCTTCATTAGCAGATATAGTGCTGGAATGAAAGCGGCTGACAGCGAGAAATCGAGTACTTCTGGGGCATCGGGCCAGAAAATTCATGACTGGAAAATGTAATGACCGAAGAGGCAAAGATTCTTTTGACAACCAAATGAACTGTCAGTTGAACTTCAAGCTTTCAAGCTTCAAGACTCGGAGGATATTCAGAACAGTGAGCAGAAATTTCGGCGGCTGTGTCAACGTGACTTCGTAAGTTCTGTCACCATAATCACGACGCGATCACATGCTTTGATTTTCTGCTGATAAGATTAGATTGATCATTGTGCTAGAATCGATTTCATGGCCCACGTCTTGCTTGACGGCGACTACCCTAACCCATAACTTGTGGGCCTCAAGATATGGGAAATCAAGACAGGAAACCACCACTTCCCACCAGTTATATTGATGCAGTGAAACAGTCCTGCAGAGAGCTTAGGCAAGCTCAATGTATTGAGGTTAGTATCTATGACTGTCGAAACACCGACCCAGGTTGTTGGAAGCGGCATGAAAGCGAGCATGCTAGCATAAAGTCAAAGTTCCATATCCTAGAGTCTCACAGCTGAGCCACAATCACAGGTGACAGACGAAGCCATCAAACGTTTACTATTCTCCCCCTCATTCTTGACCACGTTCAAGCGCGTTTCAAGTCACCACGGGCTGAACTTCCCTCTCAACTTCCCCTCAGTTCTGTCGGAGTTAAACCTACTTTGTGTATTATCCCTCCTCAACTTTGCCTCCGGCTACCGCGTACCTCTCCACCAACAGACTGGCCGCGGCGCGTGGGACAACATAAGAGCACTTGCATTTGGGCTGTACTTATCTTCTGCTACTGGCCAGGATGACCTCCTTGCCGCCAAGGGCATGCGATCGATCACCCCGCAGCAAGTTGCCGAGTTCCTGTCCGTCAAGATTCACGTGGAGCGCCCTCACAAGGAGTTGCCAGGAGTGACGGTCGGAGAGCTCGGAGGACCTATTTACGAGTTGGTAAACCTGATCAGCAGGACTTTGAACGAGACGGGGGAGATCTTGGAACAGTCCGGAGTGCCGGACTTGGGTTCTTTCGTCTTGCGAAGCCTAACTTCAAAGCGCCCTGGGGGTAATCCCAGCGTAGATGACATACTTAAAGACGTGCGTCCTTCATATCCGGTGTTGGGCGGAACGGATCAATCGAACCTTTCGCAGCTCGTATGCGCCTTCCCAGCGTTCCAAGACATGGCTGTCGTGAACGACACACGTCAGTGTTTTATCCTTGTTGTGGGAGCCAGATGCTCAAGCAATTGGACAGCTGTGTATTGCTTCAAGAAAGCTTTGTTCCTCATCCATGCGGTGACCCTGCGCTTTGGGTCGTCTTCCCCGCCGCCATTTCCACTGCCAGACACCACTCAAGCGCCCGTGTTTACCGATAACGTCCTTCCATCTATGCTCGTTCATTTGGGAGTGCTGGATCTCTCAAAAGCAAAAGATGTTGCATTGCGGGGGATATTTTCTGATGTTACGAACGACGCTAGAATCAATGCGCTCCTCGCCGTTCCCAATGAGACGCAGGGGATAGGTTCTACTGCGGAACCAGGCACGAAATCAAAGACCGCGCCACCCAAAGGGGGACCTACACTGACTGCGGGACAAGCCTACATCTTACGTGCCGCTGCCGTAGACGCTTGCGAGAAAATAATTGGATATACACGGTCATTGGACAGCGCCAGCTTGTCTGATGATCAGAAGTGGGTCAAGGACATTACTTTGCCACAGTTGGATATGTGGCTTTGGGCGGTTGCAAAAGATAGACCGGATTACCGGGAACTTGAGAGGTTCGTACTAAGAGATACAGTTTTCTTCTGAGTGAGGGTGGCAGAAAAGTTGGATGTGGTAGTATGCAAGTTACCTTTGAATCCCAATGTGGCCATCAAGGAAACTGGCTCATATCATCCTGTATCACGGCAGCTGGCCCCGTGCGAGGAAGGCTGTGAGTAGTAACCTACTCTGTAGCTAGTGCAGCCGATGTAGATGATGGAATCAGGAATCGAAAGATCTAGTGCGCGATTGATCATGGTCCACTGCCCACCACTAGTAGGTGTCTTTTTCAAGGTAAGATTTGACGCCTCCAATGGGATGCAGGGTCCTGACCGGCTTGGTAGAAGCACAAGAATGACTACAGTGACGGGACTTGGAGTCATGCGATAGGCACAGACGAGAGAAAAAACGACCCTCACTGATTTTCTGGTCTCTACTAGGGCATGCACACGACGGGCACTGTGGTATGGTCTATTTTAATGCTCCACGCACTCAAGGCAGCCCTGGGGGTCGGTAGCATTTCTGAGCTGCATTGGTCCTATTTGAGAAGGGCAGTGGGCTATGGGCATTCAGGATCATGATATCAGTCAAGTGAGCGTAGTCGGTTGATCAATGGGAGGTTTGCCACCAACCGTGATCTAGTCCTGCAGTGTTCATATCAGTGGAGGATATGCAACTGCCTCCTGCACCGGCCTGATGTTTGTGAGAAGTAAGGACCATAAAGACATGGACTGGCCTATTGTGAGAAGTGCCATGGGATGCCGTGAAAACGCAAAGGGCTGCGTTCGTTGTTTAATTGATGTGAAGCATCCAATAGAAGGCTTGGACACGGTAGATCGGTACATTTGCAACGATATCAAGTTTCTTACTTGCATGCCCATCCAAAACCCTTCTGTGTCGTCTAGGTGACTGTTTTCAAGCTGAGTTACATGGGTGACGGCGATGCGAGGGCTAGTATAAAACTGAAAAACCCCTACCCACGGCGGGTCCCAGTGGTCACGGCACTAGAAGATTGCACCTTCCCAGCGTTCCCCACCAGCCCGGTAGCCGTCTTGGTGATATTTCACAGCTTATCGGCAGCTGGCAGCCTGGGAGATGTCCACCGTCGAGATTGAAACGTTCTCCACCCCACCAACTTCACCGAGCGTCACTCGAACGAATTCGTTGAACGAAGACGGCAACAACATGAACTTGCCAACCGAGAGTGTCATTCGCCCATCACTATCGAGACGAGGCAGCAGACCATCCATATCGTCGTCGCTCTCATCCTTGCATACGAATATCACTTGGGGTCATGACATTGTCGTTGAGCAACAATCGCCCACCAACATGATTTGTAGTCCAGAGGGTAGTGGCGCTATTACTAATGGTCGTGGAACGACTCATAATGGCACTGCTACAGTATTTACGCATCAACTCGCCGCTGGCAGTTCTCCCCCATCAGCCACAATCTCAAATTCTCCCTCAACATCTTCGATACCCTTGTCAATGGATCCCTCTGACTTGCCCAGAAAATCGCCGTGCTTCGTGCACTCCCATCTCGATAAGGGCGCCTCTTTGCAGCACTGGCTGCATGCAAAGGAGAGTGAAGTACCACCTGACATTGATGTCGGCGTAGCAAGGTCATTGCAGCAGCCCCACAGACCACGCCACTACAGCGATAATACACTCGCGCCAGTAGAGCTGCTATGCAATGATGGTGCCACGCCCGTGTTATCTGGGAACGATGAAGATGATCCACACAGTGGTAGTTTAACCAAGCAGCTCGCGGAGACAGCCGTTGGAGTTCGCGAGATGAGCAAGCAGCTCGGTAAGTAATTTTATACTTGGGGGGTTCGCTCTTGGTTCATTCCATGCATTCCGCAGGCCGTGCCCGAATACGAGCGAATATCCAAAGCATCCTTATCGTCACCAAAGCTCGAGATAACAGACTCATCAAACTGACTCGCGAGCTCGCTCTCTATCTCATGCTCAAACCACGTCATGGTCATCGCGGTCTTGTCGTGTAAGTAGCACATCTGTTGCCTTGCTGCTGCCTCTGACATACGTACGTAGGTACGTAGATCACCAGCTACGACAATCTAGGCGCTTTGATGCTGCTGGCATCCAACGCGATCACCCTGAATTATTCGAGCCGTTTCCTCGCAGGAGGTCGTCGAGTAGTAATTCACTCTCCTCTATGTCATCCTCTTCAACGTCCCAAGATGACTCCAATGCACAACAAGAGGGACAACTCAGGTACTGGACTAGTGATATGTGCAATCGATGCCCCCATCTTTTTGATTTCGTTATCACTGTAAGTGTATTTCATACCCATCTCTGTCCAGCGCTGATAACGTCATGTAGCTTGGAGGCGATGGAACCGTGCTTTTCACTTCATGGCTGTTCCAACGCATCGTTCCTCCAGTTCTCCCGTTTGCACTTGGTTCCCTTGGCTTCCTCACAAATTTCGACTTCGCAGATTACCAAGGAGTTGTGGATTCTGCCATCGATACGGGCATCCGAGTGAATCTTCGCATGCGATTTACTTGTACCGTATACCGCGCCGTGATTGACAAAGGCAAATGCAGGAAGGCAGTCAAGAAGGGCGAGACTGGCGAGATTATGATGAAAGATTTAAAGAAAGGTGGTTGGGAAGCAGTTGAAGGCGGCTGGTCAGGGGGGGTTATACCGGACGGTGGCAAATGCGCCAAGGACAGGGAGATCATGTGCTTCACTACTCGCCCTGTGGAAACGTTTGAGGTCTTGAATGATCTCGTTGTAGATCGAGGGCCGAGTCCCTACGTTAGTTTGCTGGAACTCTTTGGTACGTCTCGCCAGCGTCATTCCAGATCTAATGCTGACACTGATTGTACAGGCGACGAACATCACATGACTACTGTGCAAGCAGATGGTCTCTGTGTGGCCACGCCAACTGGGTCAACTGCGTATTCGGTGAGGATTGCTTAGACGATGCGCCATTTGTAAGTACTCATGACTCCATAAGCTGTCTGCTGGTGGATCTCTGGTCCACCCAGAGATTCCAGCGATCCTCATCAGCCCTATATGTCCTCACACGCTTTCCTTCCGTCCCATGCTCCTTCCCGACAGCATGGAGCTCAGGATTTGTGTTCCCTACAACTCTCGCAGCACTGCGTGGGCTTCGTTTGATGGTCGTGGGCGGGTTGAGCTGAAGCGTATGTTGGGTTTTTATTCCCAATAACGTATTTATTCACGTCTGTTGCAGAGGGTGACCATATCAAGATCAGTGCTTCCAAATACCCATTCCCCACTGTCTGCGCAGACAAGCAGTCGACAGACTGGTTCCATTCGATATCTCGTACCCTGAAATGGAACGAACGCCAACGCCAGAAGTCATTCGTTGTTGTGGAGGAAGGACCAACGAGGCAGAACAGTTTGAAGCAGGCAGGCAGTCCAACCGGAAACGGATCGATTTTCATCGAGCCTCTCGAGGAAGCCTCGGAAGAAGAAGAACTAGCAGAGGACGACGACCAATTCGATATTGACGATTCCTCAGCCGAGCCATCAATTGTCAATAATGATACAACTTTCCATGTGCCCAACCAGCAGAGTTCCGGAGAATTCGCACTTGGGTCTGTCAAAGCTCGGGAGGTGGCAGCGCAAACCGATGGTGATCTCCTGTCTACCCCCGTACTAGCAGCTCTGGCGCTCACTCAGGGGCGCACTCTGAAATTCTCTCGTTCAACTAGTTCAAGATCACGGTCGAGGTCGGGACTACGTTCAGGGGTTGATACCCCTGGAAGGTTTGCGGGACCTACCCACTCCCCTCCACATCTCGCAGAACATCACATATTCGGTTCCAACACTTCCTCCCCAACTTTATCCGATTCATCGAATGACTCATTGTCAACTATGGACCATGCACAGCGCGGTGTCAGAGATGATCTGCACTCAGGTCAGCAGTACTCCAGCGGCCGTAGTCGGATTCCTCGGGATCGGGATTTTGATGATAATCTCCAAACGCCTACTGTTTCAGACAGTGTCCCTGGAAGAAGGGCTCATCACAACCGGGTTAGCTCGAAAGACTACGACCATCAGCATCGCCGCGCCTTCGCTGTCTGGGGCAATGACGAAACCGACAGCGGTGCAAGCGACAGTGACATTTGAGAGCACTTGTGGTAGTATTATAATTCTCGGGTTCATTTACCTATGCACTTTCCCCCATCAATCTTTCGTTCGCTTCACCTCAACGACCATCTACCAGCAACTGTCGACCAATGCGTTTTTCTAGGGATTTTAGGATAACGGAGGTGAATATTATTTAATATTGTACGTATGACCTACATTGTAGGAGCACCCACAGTTTTCGGACCACAAGTATATCATAGCTTGACACATGCAAAAGTCTGGTTCGTCTGAGATGTAGTAATATGGTGTTCTTGCGGTTGCCCAGCGGTCTTTCCAATCTGCCATGCATGGCTCTGGGCAGGCATGTCCTATAGAGGTCACGTGGACGATCGCGTAGTGTACTGTCGTTGCCAACAGTTGATTCAGTTGTCACCACCGTCAGCGACTATCACTGTGGCATGTGCGTACTGGTTATCTTGCCGATTATTCTTTCTTCTCTCTCGTCGAAGCGTTTTTGATTTTTGCTTTCCCGTGTCGGTGGTGACGGGTTCAGTCATGTCCCCTAATACCATCGAGAGTGGTACACACCTCACGACGTCTCGCATTAATCGTCTACTGAGACCTCTTAGGAATAAATGTATCAGCCTAGCTACGCTTTCCAACTCTGCCGCGACTGCGGTATCGCGTGCCACTTACTCGAAACAGTCGTCGAACTGGGGCGCAGACGGCATCCCACCCTTGACCGGAGGCCTGCTTCACACATCAGCGGGAGCCAAGAGACTAATTCTAGACCGGAGTCCCGCTGACGATTTTGAATTTTCAAGACGGATCCAAGCGATTTGCGATGCCTTCCGGAACATTGCACACGTTGCCTACGGAATCCCATCTACCGAACGCATACCCAGCCTTGCAGCGATGTGCTCTCTGGTTATCGGAAAAAACGTACCTATCACAAGCTCTGACGGCTCTACCATCAATTTTGATGATGCCGGAACCCGTGAAGACGATGTCATGGAGGTCGTCGATGGCATCTATGACTCTATACCACCACATTATCGCAGGTAATGCTAACACCTCTGGGATAATGTGACCGTCGAGATGACTTTCCTTCTAGATTTTCGATCGTATCGCACGCCTTATCCGTAATCCTATGCGTCTGCACGCATCACCATGCTCTTTTGAACATTCTCCTTGACCACTGCCTGTCATTTGGCCTGGTTCACGAATCTACTCGTCTTTTGAGTATCATTCTCTCTCAAGCACTGCTGGCTGCCAACCCCTCCTTTGAACCCCCCATCATGCATCCAGCTCACACGACGTATCTCGTCGATCTTCATGTCAAATGGGTTGCTGCCAACAAACAGGCATGTACGCCCTGTGGCACACAACTCTTCACGACGTCTGGTTTCTGTCGAGTGATGAATGCCACTTTGTTGCAATCTGTGCGCCCTAATTGTCACATTCTATGGACCTCCAAGGTCCTAAATAGACTGGTGCGCATGGTCGAAAGCTGCGATGTTGACTCTTTTATCTCCATAATTCACGCGCTCGTTCAGAACTTTTGGAACGTATCAGGCACTTCCCCGGATGCTAGCCCTCAAGATCGAGGAAATGCACATGTCGTGCTTCTGAAGGATCAGCTCTTCGAGTGGATGACGAGCCTTTTCGACATAATTTTCCTTCAACACGACCCAACACTAGGTTCTCCCAAAAATCCTTTATCAAATGTCTGCGCCGTTATTGACGTCCTCGACGACTGTCGTGCGGCACAACTGCACTGTTTCCGAGTGTCACCAGCGGGTTCGCAATTTGACCTCCCCGACATCATCACCGTCTTAGCGACGCACATCTATGTCACTTCTGAGACCTCACTCGACAACGCCGATCGTCTGTTAGACATCCTCGGCGGTGCAGGTCCTGTCCCAACTACATTTAACAAGTTAATGACGTACCTGTGTCAGCCTCAAATGGCCCAAACTTTCGAATCCTTCTCAGGAAATTTCCTGTCCGAGATACAGGTATATTCGTCTGCCCTTCGCTCCCAAAAGCTTTTCGGATTAGATGCCTCTCTCTGGGCATGTGCCCTCCGTCACTTCGAGACGTCTATCACGAGCTCCCAGCCAGGGAACTCTACTCTCGTCAGCAAGTACAGACGGCAACTCATAGATACCGTAGACGCAGCCGAACGCAAGTGCTTCGGGGGAGGTACCCTCGATAGCAGTCCTTCCGTGCCTGTGTCTGCCCAATCGCAGCGGACAAAGCGTATGCATCGAAAGCGGCCGAGCGGACATTGGGAATGGGAAGAGATGGTGGGGTGTTGGATCCGGAAGACGCCAGTGCACAAGAAGAGGAAAGTGGTCGAAGAAAGTCCGCTCAATCGCCTAACCCCGTTGCGCAGCATACGTGCAGAGGCAGGGAACGCGTCTGGGTCAACATCTATTTACATGCCTTCGTCGTCACCGCACCGCACCTTCTTACATTCGGCCTCGTCTCGGTCTTCCGAGTCTGATTCATACACAGAAGACGGATCCGAATACCGAGAGGACACGGATAAGGAGAACTATCCTGGTGGTCGTGTGTCAGTACACGGACGATCTCAATCCCTCAGACGCCGGCAGTCCAACTTCTCCTCTCTACTAGCAGATGCCCAGGTGAACCGGATTGTACTGCACTCAAAACCGCAGCCCAAGTCGAGACCGCCAGCTTCTGTAATGCAAGAGAAGTACATTCTACCACCCTCTTCGCAGCAGCAGCGCCAGGTTTCCCGCAAGAAAGGGAAGGTCAGCTCCAGGTGTTTGTCGCCCACACTGGCGCCGCCTCTTAGGGAATCGGCGACTATGCTCCCCTCGGATGATTCATTGGATCTGTTTGCTTGTGCGACGTCGTCGCCCGCAAGGTGTTAATATTTTTGAATAAAACGAACTTATAACAAAGTACTTATTCAACTGCAAAAAGATGGTGATAATATTCTGTTGCAGTGGGGCACAGTGATCCGTTAATTTGGGATCAAACTTTCAACATACCGTACTCAACACGCGTCGATACCATACGCACGTATGGTCTGTAAAACGTTGCTCATCATCTGGTTGCTTGCCCTCACTTCTTCCAGGCATCGTATCAACGTTCTGTTTGAACGCATGGCGTATGCATGGGCACCTGCAGTCTGTGGCAGCTCGGCGTAACACACCTAACACCACGCGACTAGCAAGCGGTGCGTGCCCAAGGAGGCAAGAACTCCACACCATGTGTCTACCTCATGCACGTTACGTGAACACCTTCCATCAGGTGGCAATGTCGACCGGAATTGCAAGGAAGTGTAAAGGAACTTCATGCCCCAAGCTTCCGAAATATTCAGTCTTGCGCTACCTACTCATCATCATATTCTTCGAATTTGTAACACGGAAGTTACTTACTTGGCTTGCTGATTGATGACGACAGGTCAGTTCCAAGTTGTTTATACGGTCATTGTGGACTTTGAGACGACAAGGGCTTGAACCAGGGTCTGACAACAGTGGTTCTGCTCGTCTGGAAACTCTACCACCGTCTTCTCATCTAGGTTCGAACGTTTCTTCTGTGGAGCAAGATATCCAGGTCAGTGTTCCCCATCATACCTACCACCAGACGCAACCCTGAAGGTGCTCGCAGGCGACTGGCATGGCCACTTTCGACATCTTGTTCCTGGGAGAGACCGACATCGGGAAAAACATTATCGACGTGATTGCGGGTCAAGGGGAGGGGGGAACCCCACCTAATGGCGCAGGTGGTTCCACGCCTCGTAGCGACGTGCGTGAGGTCCAGCTCGACAACAAAACCTTCCGGTTACATATTGCACCGAGCCTCGTATCCGTTGTGGCGGCCAAACAACGCTTTCAGGACCTTCTGCGTGACTTGCGCAAGAATGGCGGTCCTCACTTGCTCGTATACTGCATAGACGGATCACAATCCACTTCTTGGATTGAGGCAACCCATGGCGCCATCAGTTCCTGCTTTACTCTTCCTTTCTCTATTCCCACCGTCGCTGTCGTGACTGGGGTGTGGGACCTCGCACAGCAGGAGAGTTGGTGGTCCGATAATCAGACACTATTTGCCAATCAGGGGGTTCGCTTTGCCGGCCATGCATTTATCCCGATGATGAGTCACGATGCCCATTCACCTTCCAGCAATCACATCTCAGAGTCTCGGCGCACCCTCCACGCGCTCGTTATCGGGAATTGCGCAGACGTATCTACCTCTCCTGACCCAGACAAAAATCGCTCGCGCGCTCAACATCGGGTTCGCCTTACCCAGCGGTTCATGGAAAGTTCACTCATCCTCCGCATCAAGGCAGTCGGGAAACCGTCTTCCACCTCATCGTTGGACAAGGCCAAAGCTATGGACGTTGTGTTGTTGGGGGAGACTGGAGTTGGCAAGAGCTCGGTGATCAATCTCATTTCAGGGAAACGTGTCGCCCGTGTGTCGCATGACACCATGCCGTGCACGGAAACCACCGAGCTGTACGTCGTTGAAGAGAAAGGCAGAACCTTTCACTTGTACGATACCCCCGGTCTCGTCGACCCTTCAATGGGTGTCGAAGCCGGTGTCGAGGCCTATGTCGATCCAATCGAAAAAGCCCAGAAGTTGATACACAGCCTTAATAGTGGAGATGGTCCTGACCTGCTACTCTTCTGCGTCAGTAACAAACCACCAACAGCAGCTCTTCAAAGGGACTATCGCTTATTTAGCAAGATGATCTGTGGGGAGAAGGTCCCGTTCGCTCTCGTTGTCACAAACCTTGGGAAAGATGAAACTGCGAACGAGTGGGGGAAGGAGCATGCAGCCACCATCCAGAACTTCGGGATTAAATGTTCCGGGTTCGCGGGCCTAAGAAGCATGCAAGATCTCTCAGGTGACAACGCAGGCTTGGATGAAGAGTCAAGGGAGTCGATCTTGTCTCTCCTTGTCGCGTGCGCCGATCTACACAAACACAAGCGATCCCGGACGAGTAGAGTTGTCGATCGGGTTGCTTCCGTCCTTAGCTTGAAAGTGTCGATGTCCGAAAGGACGTTGATGCATCAATGTGGATTGGATAAAGAGATTGCGCGAAACCTGGTCAGTCGCTTGGCCCCCTCGACGTAGTGTGCGCGCACAGCATTTTCTGCGTTGTCATATACGATAATACATTGTATGTCTAGGTACTTATGTTTCCGATTTCCTCACTGTAAATTCTAGAGGGAATGATACTTGGTTCGCCCTCATTCATTCGTATAATATTAGAGTCTTAGTATGAGCTTGGATTCTCTATACCAAAATTATTATCAGTGACTACCGTACACTGGAAGAGAGTGTGAATGTGAACGTGTACCTTTCATTCGACTCTCGAGATTGGTTTGAACCCTAGCATAGTATCCCTTCAACGGAAGTTGCGCTGGTACCTCGAGGAGCTCATTTCGGTGAACTTGTGTCTTAGACTCTTAGGACTCGACGGCTTGCCTCATAGTACGGTCTGGTCACCAGACTAACGCTCGCTAGCAGACTCTAGAAGTGCTCCAGATCAGCTATGAGTAAGTACTCTGCATCGATAAACCTCAGAATATGAAATGAGGTAAACCGACCCCCTTCGAGCAAGCATATTTTTAGTCGGCACCCTACATGTTTTGATGTGGCACACCTCGACCTCCTCACACAAATGAACCTACGGCTTATATCAGGGCACGTTTCAACCCTCCCGTTCTCGAGCCCTTGACGATTTTGAAATTTCCACTTCATTCTACACGAGGCTTAATCATAAACTCATGGCGACCTTCTTTTATGGCGGTGCAGTTTATTACTGGGGAGCCAGTGAACAAGTCGTGACCCAGCCAACAGCTCTATAGGCACCTCACTCCCACCACTCCCTTGGAATAGGTGCGTCCTGGCTTATCCATCGAGCCTACGTCTCATTAACATTCACGTCTTCGAATATAGACACCCCTCAGTTGCAGTCGTCCTTCCTACATCTGTCTCTGTGGTCCTCGACTATATCAAGCATCCTTTGGATCTTAGCGGTACGGTCTTCAACAGTAGATGGGCGATATCCGATCTGAATACGCCTTTTAGACTCTTCATGTCTCGTTCGATGAATATCATTCTCTTCGGAGAGACGGGTGTTGGCAAAAGCTCAGTTATCAACCTGATTGCTGGGCGGCAGGTCGCAAACGTCTCCTCAGACGTTAATGGATGTACAATGTCCTCAACCTACTACACGTTCACCGTCAACGGACGGGAATTTAAGATTTGGGACACAGTTGGCCTCGAGGAGCCCGAGCTCGGAGTCAATGGCTACCTTCCTGCAATCGAAAAGTCCTTCGAGCTCATCCAACAGCTGTTCAGTCAAGGCGGTGTTGACCTCCTTCTGTTTTGCATGCGGGGAAACAGAGTCACCGCGACCACGCAGAGCAACTATAGGTTATTCTACGAAGCACTGTGCGGCTCAAAAGTTCCCATCGCACTCGTCATCACACACCTCGAACGGGAAGACAACATGGAGGGCTGGTGGGATCGAAACGTCAACCGTTTGGGTGACTATGGCATCAAGAGTGCAGGACATGCTTGTGTCACCGGAATTCTAGGACACAGGCAATACGGGCAGTCACACAAGGCTATCACGGATTTGTTGTCTGGATACGACGGTACTGGGAAATATAACATGCCATCAGAGGCTTGGTTCATCCAATTCCTCCGCCTTTTCGGCTTGTTCGCTCCGCCGAAAGACTTGAAGGGGAAAAAGCTGCAGGAAGTCCTGACCAAACGCTGCGGATTGAATCAGAAGGTCGCAGAAGAGCTGATGAAGAAGATGGAGTCTAAGACGGAATAGCCTCTTCTTGTGCCTCCATGCGGAGGGTAGCGTGCATGTACGTTTGGATAGCCTAACTTACTTTCTCCGTCCAGACGGATCTACAATGTCTGGTATACATACATGAATTTGACAGTTCCTACAACGATGTCTCGAGTATCGAAGCTTTTGAATAGCCATTGGTCCCTCTGCAAAGTTATAGCGATCCTCAGCGGCTGCGGCCCCCGATGGTTTCGCCCCTAGGCCGTCACCCGTGCGTGTATGCCTCGAGTCTTGATAGCGACTGATGGAGGGCTCATGTATACAGTATTTACTGATTGCCGTATTAGCAAATTAGACACATAAGTAGATAAATGCCAAGCTCAAGCGCTCGTGGCACTGTGGCAGCGCGCTCTTTTCATGGTTACTCGTTTTGGCGTCTCGCGGAATTGTCTAGGACGTTCAACCTTGCCATTCCCTCAAATCCATACTCAAATTTTTGCTCGGAATCTGCACTCAGCAGTCACTACCTGCAATACCCCAGACGGCGCGTTACACCGCCGAATCCATTTGCTTCATATTTGACCCCCTACTCGCCAGCCGTGAGGTTCCACTTTGAAGCACGATCACTTAACCTCCCGATGTATTTGCATGCAAAGAAACTGAGGTTCTCGCTACAGTTCGAGCACTAACCTAGTTATACCAGGACACGTTGCAACCCTCCAGTTTCCGAGCGCTTGACATGTATGCCACATCCTGTGCGTGTTTCCACCGCATTCCACACGAGGCTTAATCAAAAACTCGTGGCGACCTGCTTTTACAGCGGTGGGATTAATCGATCAATTACAGGGGAGCCAGTGAACGAGTCGTGGAGCAGCCAACAGCTTCAGGCCATCGCCTCAGTCCGTACCACAAATACCGCCCTTGGACTCAGTGCGTCCGGGCTTGTCCATCGAACCTACGTCTCGTCAACATTCACAACGTCCTTGAATATCGACACCCCCAGTTGCGGTCGTCCTTCCTACATCAGTGTCCTTGACTATTTCAAGCATCCTTTGGTTCTTAGCGGTACGGTCTTCGGCAGCAGATGGGTGATCTCCGATCTGAATACGACCTGTAGACTATTCATGACTTCTCCTTCGATTAATATCATCCTCTTCGGAGAGACGGGTGTTGGCAAGAGTTCAGTTGTCAACCTGATTGCTGGGCGGAATGTTGCAGACGTCTCCCCAGAAACCGGGCTGTGCACAATGTCCTCAACCCACTACACATTCTCTGTTGAGGGACGGCAATTTCATATCTGGGACACAGTTAGCCTCGAGGAGCCCGAGCTGGGAGGAGCTAATGGCTACCTTCCTGCAGTCCAGAAATCCAACAAGCTCATCCAGCAGCTATCGACTCAAGGCGGTGTCGACCTACTTCTTTTTTGCATGCGAGGAAACAGAGTCACCGCAACTACGCAGAGCAACTACAGGCTATTCTACGAAGTGCTGTGTGGGTCACAAGTCCCCATCGCACTCGTCGTCACACACCTCGAACGAGAACCTGTCATGGAGGACTGGTGGAGACGAAACGTCAACAGTTTGGAGAAATACGGCATCAAGAGTGCAGGACACGCTTGTGTCACCGGAGTTCCAGGACACGATAAATACGGGATGTCACAAACCGCTATCAAAAATTTGTTGACTGGGTACGACGGTGCCGCGAAATATACCATGCCGCCAGAGGCTTGGTTCATCCAGTTCCTCCGCCTTTTCGGCCTGTTCGCTCCGCCGAAAAACTTGAAGGGGAAAAAGCTACAGGATTTCCTAACCAAACGTTGCGGATTGAATTCCAAAGTTGCAGAAGAGCTTGTGAAGAGGATCGATACGAAGGCACGATAGCCTCTTTCTGTGGCTTCATGCAGAGTCTCAGTACACGTTCATGTGCGTTTGGATAGCCTATCTTACTTTGTTACGTCCAGACAGATTTGTTTTGTACATACATATGAGAGTTCGTACGGTGGTGTCTCGAGTATCGAAACTTTCGAATACATGACTGTCTTAATGGTTCCTTAGCAAAGTTACAACGATTCCTCGGTAATCACGTAGATCGACAACCGCATGCCACTGAGGGAAGTAAAGTCACTCATAAACAGCGTCTATGACACTGATTTGGGTAAAATCAGTGACACTGTCACTGATTCCGTGGTCACATCTAATCAGTGTCAAGGTGTAGTCACTGATTTTCAGGTACCCTTTTCACTGACACTGATTTTTAATGCCTGCTGCTTACTAAAAATCAATGACACCCCCAAAAAAAATTCTACGGGACCCCACTGAGGTCTTATCCTGCACTATACTCTCAAAAAAGTGTCTGTGCTTCCATAATCCCCACCAAACTCGTGTTGGCAAGTACTGTTGAATTTCGGACTTAGCGTGAAAAAAAAGAAAAATACATTCACGTGAT
>MU121107.1:17134-43158 GCA_014904835.1 Paxillus ammoniavirescens
ACAGAAAATTTCCTTCGTCTAATCCCCAGCTCACACAAACAACCCCAACCAACCAAACTCTTCTCAAGATGTTCATTCGTCCCTCTTCCATCGTCCTCCCCATCGTTGCTCTTGCGACATTCGCCGTCGCTGCTCCCCCCGCACCTCAGCCTCAGGACGGTCAGCCTAAGTGCGACACTGGCTCCCCTATGTGCTGCGACAGCACCTCCACTGTAAGTTCCCTCGATCATATTAGATTTCTCTTTCATTGATGATGTCTCCTTTCTCCGTAGAACGACCCTGCCAAGCTCGCCTCGCTCTCCGAGTCGCTCGGCATTGCCCTCCCCAGCATCACTGGCCTGATCGGTCTCACCTGCACCCCAATCACCGGTCTTGGCACTGGCACCGGTGCAGTGTGCACGCAGAAGCCAGTCTGCTGCACTGACAACGACTACGTGAGTCACAGCGTCTTCTTGGAAAGGCCGGGACTGAATTTAACCCGCAGAACGGTGTCGTCAACCTCGGTTGCTCTCCCCTCGACCTCGACGCGTAAATCGGGCAGTGTTGTTGTACTTAATTCTCTATCACTTTTTCTGTGGGACACTATGTAAAAGTGACGTGCAGTGTTGTTGAGAATAACAGAGGGAGCTCTTCGTGACGCGACATGTCTTCCACAACCATGCATTACCGGCATCATGATATATATTGGGGTCGAACGCCCGAATTGCTGGAAACGACATTCTGAAATGCACACACCCTGCAACAACTGTCTAAGTGGTATGCATCTAAAAGTTGAGCAGGCAATTTTAACTTGCTCCCGAGTTTTTGTCTTTACCCTAAGCCCGTAGTGCAACCACCTGCGATGCGACTACTTAGGCTCCAGGAGCTTATCGCATCCACTCCGAGTCGGACCTGCGACGCGTGAAGCGGTGTGATAGCGTGCGCCAGAAGTCATCGCACATTTCTGAGTCTGCAACACGATCTAACCTGTACAGGCCCGAACACGCCAACTCCGGCGCAAATGCGTTCGTTTACATCTCCAAAAGACCTAACCGCACTCAAAGCCGGACGACATACACTGTATGTGTTTATTTCCCGAATACTTGGGGTGCTTCCATGAAAATGATTGCCTACTAGTGTGTCGATTTGAAGTTCAACTGTGACGGCATGCCCCAACCTTCGGCTTTGTACGTGCTCAGTCCTCGGGCCCACTATTTGATTCTCACTGGTCAATCATTCTCATTAGTCCTAGAGAACGAGCTCATTTCTGGTTACCAATTGCGAGGTAACGAGACCACTCGGGTCGCCTACCCCAAACCACATACATACCGACCAGGGCGAGATCGTTTGGGTTCGAGTAGAATCGAACGAGCTCCACGATCATGATCCCGCATCACCACGAGCTGCAAAAGATGTCGTACTAGTGAAATGAGAAGCACGAAGGACTCCGTATGGCAGCACTATGAGTCGGTACATTTTTACGGAAATCTGATGTTTCTCTTCTCCAGTATATCTCCCGCCAAACACCACACCAGCGCCACTTATTGTAGCTCACCAACGATGAGCGATCTTTCGAACAATCACGGTCATGCAAACGCTCTAGCAGAACTGTCCGGTGCACTCCTTTTGGAGTTCATGAACGTAGCCTCGTTGCTTGCTGTATCGTCCGGTTGTGACGCTAGGCACTGGATGAGCGACTGGATCTGGATTTGAGACATATGAGTATCAGATAGCATGAGGCGCTCGGCCACTCATCAGTTCGTTCCCGCATTATATGCTCATTCCGTGTCATCACGCAAGGTTGGTAAGCCAGAGGTAGGCTTGTAGAGTCGTAGACTTATCGGACAGGACGAAGCAAGGACCACACAAAGAAGGGGAGATGCAACAAACTCGCCTTCAAGGTCACAGCTGCTTAGCCGAAGATGAAATGCTGTAGAGGGCTGGTTCCCCCTGGCAGCAGAGGAAATCAGGACACCTCAAAACGAGGGTCCAAGTGGGATGGCTTCGAAGGTAATGTCGTTTTAGCCTAGCCCGAGTTCTGTACTGAGCAATAATAGCAACCTGCCAGCAATCTGTTGTGACCATGCTCTGGTACTGCTATTCCACTGCTGCGATGATCTGGCTCCTTCAGATAACCCGGCCTCCGACACGTTCGAAACCAACAGATGAAACCCCTCAATGTCATAGGCTGAAAACAAAATCAGATGGTCCCAACAGAACACACAATGATGCCGATACTTCCAAGTGGTTCACAAATAGCGACTGCGGCACGTACGTTGACCTATGTAATTTTTTTAGTCGTTGGCCCCGTATTTGGTTGTCTGTTGTGACGAATCCTTCGTGCTGACTTCCCAGCCAGGTGCGTACGTTGACCTAGATATCTCGGGGATCTCCTATCCCCAACACCTAAAGCTTGTGAGAGTCAATACACCAAGTTCAAAATGTGATGATGCCTGCTATACTAAGTGCTAATCTTCGAGAGGCGTTAGAGCGGGTTCCGAGGATTGTGGACTAATCAACGTTTTCTGTCCGATTGGGATTGGTGGACACTAAAAAGGGTAAGCTCCTAATCTACGACTGGTCAACACTTTGAGTTGCTGTTTGTGGTGGTATGAAGTGGACGATATATGGCCTGGAAACAATGGTCAATTAACGGTGTGTGAGGCCTTGGATGTGGCGGCGGCCATAGGAGACCAGAGACGCCCACATGTTCAATATAAAATGAAGAGAAGACACTGTTGTGCCGGACCTGACACAGTAGCGGAGAACCTTACCAACACCCTAGTACTTCGACTCACACTTGACCATGTATACTCTGACTCATCTATAAACGAGCGAATCTGGCTGCCCCTATGGTTTAGCTCATGGGAACTGCCACTTCGGTAACAAATATTTATCATTCCCCCCCAAACACTCAGAGTACTCATAAAATCGTCATTAAATGCCCTCATTGATTCTTTGGTCGTGCTAAAAATAGGGTAGGATATTTAATTATCGGCTGAAAGGTAATGGTTGTCTGACAATTCACTGAGTCTTTGTTGAGGAAGTCGATGCAAATTGCGGCGACTGCGCTGTCTCTGATCGGTTTAGCGTTGTGGAGGATTGAAAAATGTTTCTGATCTGCGCCACCATGCGGCCCCAGCTACCTGCCTTCATGCTTGTCTTTTTATTAACAGGGTATAGTGGTCAGCGTCTCAAAATCCGTCAATATAAAAGGTGGGCAGCAAAGCACGACTTACTACATGCAAATTGAGTCCCTCGTCTCACCCCCAGCTCACACAAACAACGAAACCAACCGACCAAGTCCCTCTCACGATGTTCATCCGTCCATCTTCCATTGTCCTCCCCATCACCACTTTGGTTGCGGCAACCATCGCCGCTCCGAGCGCCCTTGAGGCTCGCCAGGAAGTGTGCGTCAGTGGTAGTACTCTTGAGTGCTGCACTGACGTCTTCACTGTAAGTTCCCCAGACAGCGTGTTTCTATCATTGACCTTGTATCCTTTCTCCGTAGACCGTATCCGACGCGATCGCCTCGCTCGGTACCGCTCTCGGTATCACCCTTCCCGACGTCTCCGGCCTTGTTGGTACTGGGTGTACCGAGCTCGCTGCTCTTGGCGTCGATACATGTACCACTACTCAGCTCTGTTGCACTGTCACTTACGTGAGTCGGCACCCCATGGCGCGTGGTTCTGCGACGGGTCTGGACTGACTTGAACTTGTAGAGCCCTACCATCAGCCTCGGCTGTTCGTCTGCCTGAGGTTGTAAATCGGCCATTAGGTAGTGCTGCATCCACTCCAATGTTACGTTGTTGTTGGGATACTTGTAATTATGTAAATAGGACGTGGTTCTCTGAAGATCAAATGTGGAAGACATGGCCTTCGCCTATAGCCTGAGCCTTTCAAGTTAGTGAGAGAGCGCAACAGGGGCAAGCCTATAAAGGAGTCGATCTTCTTTCCCGACTAGGCAGTGGCAGTGCAACAAAACGCCAACGCGTTTGTGCTGGTGTTGAAACTTGAAATAACGCAAGGCCGCGGCTTTCACGAAGTCGCATCGTCTGGACTCTGCACGCCCCTACCACGACATGCGCTCCACCATCTCATGACCTCCCATAGCTCCGTAAATGTCATATGCGTGTCGTCCTGTTGGCGCTGCGAACGTAAGTAAGCAGTGGTAACTCGGGCGCTGAGAGTGCAATTGCTTCACTGGCAGTACTGATGATGTACAACATGTTTGCATGTAGCCTTGCTGAATTCCCGACTGTCAGATTTCGATGTGTCTTTGACAAATGAGGGGCTTTTGGGGATGGACGCGGGTCGAACTGGGAGTCCGCCAGCGTCTTACTGTGGTGTCGTGGGGCTCAAGCCATCGTACGGCCTCACAAGCAGGTCAGTGCAGCGTTATACATGTGACTTCTAGCATACGTACTCACCGATCGCAGATGGGGAATAATTTTGTTTGCCTATATTCCGTGACAACTTTTGCACGATGCTGGAACTCATTCACACGTCGATGCCTCACTAGAACTCTGGGCAAAGGTATGATCAATCGTAGAATCCGGTCCTCCAGCGTTGTCCCCCGGAAGATGACCCCCAATTCTCCAGGGCTGGAGGACCGGAGTACACCATACCAGTGGGCTCGTACATATAACCTGTACCTTTCAACGATGTTTTCGCATGTCAGGTTGGTCTCGGCTGGGACACCGTGGTTTGGTCTGAACTCCAGGCTCCCAGGTGGCATACACTCCGACCCTGCGGGTCTGAGGTCCTGCCTTCAGGTCTGCCTCGACTATGTTTTCCCACTGCTCTGGCCAGGACGTGCGCTTAATGGGATCAAGCTGAAACTCTTTTGTTGGATGTTATCATCAATAGTCTCGTACACTTGCGCAAACTAAGTAATACTAAAGCACTATGTGTGTCTTGGATTAAATTGAAGACAGCGCCAGTGGACGAAATGCGGAGGACGAGACGAAATCCCACGCATCCATTGTTGTCACATCTTGCAACGGATTGCTCAAAGGCCGCCCTGTGCCCGACTCTACAAAGGTTGGCGGACATTTGAGCATCGCCCTCAGCTCTCGACATTCACGTCAGGTTTCACTATCACCGCGGACATCGACTACACGCAGGATGTGTCACCATTCCCAATCTTCCAACCCGAGATTGCCTTGGCACCCATCGGGTCTGGCGGAATGTGGGATTGTGGGGTGCTAGTGAGCGGTTGAGCTAAGGTTGTCGACATCATGCAAATCATGCCTGATTTGCACCAACCTTCTCGTGCGCCTTCCGTTGGTGGTTCTCTTCCCCCTGTCTCCGCCTAACACAAGCTAGGAACGTTGCACGTTAGCCGTCCATTGATGCCAGTCATATCTTCGCTGGCTTGAGTCGGAACCCAATTGGGTGTGATCACCCTTGAAGAGGCACTCCTGGGCGGTGATGAATCACATCCGGGGTGCCCTGACCAAACACCTCTACACGTAAATCTCTCCGTGATACTCAGGTACGAGGCAACATAGTCAGAATGTCCATGGCACTCAAGTTTGAGGTGTTTTGTTTGTTCCCAGGGGTAGGACCTGGGCCCGCGCTATGTCCCGATGCCGAGCCCGCTAGGTGAAAATGGTTTGGGAGGTCCTGGCAATATAAAAGGTGGGCAACGACACCATTGATCTACAGACAAATCGACCCTTTCGTCTAATCCCAGCTCACACAAACAACCCAACCAACCAACCAAACTCTCTAAAGATGTTCATT
Source organism: Paxillus ammoniavirescens (assembly GCA_014904835.1). Lineage (NCBI taxonomy): Eukaryota > Fungi > Basidiomycota > Agaricomycetes > Boletales > Paxillaceae > Paxillus > Paxillus ammoniavirescens. The sequence continues at coordinate 22,862 of MU121107.1, forward strand.
CGTCCCTCTTCCGTTGTCCTCCCCATGGTCGCTCTCGCTGCAGTCGTCGCCGCTGCTCCAAGCGCCCTTGAGGCTCGGGACCAGTGCAACACTGGCTCCATTTCGTGCTGCAACAGCACCTTCACCGTAGGTTCCCTAGCCCATACTGGATGTCTCTCTCATTGATGACGCCTCGCTTCTCCGTAGAACAACGACACCACGCTCGCCGCCCTCTCTGGACTGCTCGGGATCGCACTCCCTAGCATCAGCGGGCTCATCGGTCTCAGCTGCAGCCCGATCACTGGCCTTGGCACTGGCACCGGTGCAGTGTGCACCCAGCAGCCAGTCTGCTGCAGTAACAACAACTACGTGAGTCTTACAACCTCGGTCTTTGAAAGATCGAGACTGACATGAGCTTGTAGAATGGCCTCGTCAACCTCGGGTGCTCCCCCATCAACCTGAACTTGTAAATCGCGTAGTGCTTCCAATCTCATGTATTGTTTGGGATACGAGCTATCAGTAACTGTGAATTGAGAATTTTGGTTGCTGGAGAACAAATGCGTGGGGGTCTTCGCTACGGTCTGAGAGAAATTCAGTGCACCCGCATTCACTGTCTCAGGGACAAACCTAAAGTAGCCTTTCCGGAACCCGAAATCATGGCTGTGCAGTCTGCAAGTTGTCAGGACCATTCGTCGACACGTCTGTGCTTACAGTTCTCAGTTTCACCAATTCATAGAATCCCCCAAGCCTCACAGGGGCTATGGAACTTGCAGTACGGCTTACTGCACGCCTGTAGTGACTGGGATTTTAGACGTGAGTACGCAGGAGCTTTCTACAATAGTATTAAGTGTAATGTCAAATCCTGGCTTTCACTGCTCGGTCGCGTGCCCAGCGATCTGACTCACATCAAAACGGTTTTCCTGACCCCGTATATGTCAACTCCGCTCATGGTCCAGCGTTCAATATTGATTCCCACCAGTCCTCTTATACCCGTCCGTCCCGTGGTCGCTGCTGGAACGGAGAGTAGGTGATGACTCTGACATGGTGCGGCCGCTGGATCTATGGCGCGTAGTATGTATCCTCACTGCGCTCTTGGCTGCCGATTTTCGATACATCTTTGACAACCCATTTATATCGACAACGCTATCTTCAAAGAGGTTTCAAGATCCTTCACTCACGCGTCACGAGACACCGTTGAAAGGTCCCATTGACCTCTCTTCGCATACCTCTTAAAGAGCTGCGAATTCACATTTAAGCTACAATTCGTCTTAGGTGGCAAACTGCATTTGGGCTGAACTTCAGACACTTCGGTGGCGTTGGTTTTGTTGTGAGTAGGCTGCCAGAGGTGTGCGTTCCTCAGCTCTGCCTCGACTGAGCCCCCCAACGCTAATCTTCGCCTCAGTGCTGCTTTGGTTGGAATGTACGAAATTAAGCTCGAGTTGAATGCGACTTTCACTCTTTTGGATGCTGTCACCAACAGTCTTAAATACTTCCATAAACCAGGTATCCACAGCTCGACATGTATTGCCTCGAAAGGCACATTCGATTCGGTTGAATCGAATTGAGGTTGCAGACAAAGCCAGTGGACGAAAAGCGGAACATCAGACCAGAACACACCGCGACTACTGTCACGTTGGCCCTGTTCGTGAGGTGCCTTGTTTTCATCTAGGAATTGAATAACCGTTTGACATTTTTTCCTTGTCACAGTCGTGCTGGGCGCCCAGATGTGATGAAATAGTTCTTGGTACGTTATAAGTGCCTTTCTCGATGATCTGAGGCTTGAATCTGGTTAAGTAACCCAACTTAGGCCGCGCTGTGCCCGACTCCAGAATTGCTGTCAGACACTGCAGCATTGCCCCAAAAGGTTCCCACGTTAACGTGGAGTTTGACTGTCATCTGGTCGACTACTACTCAGGGCGTATTCCATCTGACCCTTATCGCCTGTTGGATCTGGCGGATCAGTCATGGGGAAGGGAAAGTTTGTGACGTCATGTCTGATCCATATCGACCTTCTCGAGCGCCTTACGTTGGCGTCCCCTCCAGCACAACCCGGAAAGATCTGCGTGTAAGCATTCCATTGTTGTCCACACCATTTTCGCTGGCACAACCTGGAAACACGATGTCAACCTCATGTCAAAGTCTTGTTGCTTGACGAGACGACGGGGCTCCGTTGTGGGTGTGATCGCTCTTGGAAAGGCACCTTTGGGCGGTGATTAATTAATTCGTGGGTGCACAAACCAACACCTTTGCGTAAGTCTATCCGCGATACACAGGTCCACGGCACCCTGTCGAAAGTTTCACTGCAATTCAGGCTTTTTTTTCAGGAGTACGACCTAGGTACCACACTTTAGTTCCTGGTGCTCAGCCCGCCAGGAGCAGACGCTTGGGGAGGTGCTTGCAGCATAAAAGGTGGGCAGCGACACCATTGATCTACAGACAAAACGACTCTTTCGTCTAACCCCCAGCACACAAACAACCCAACCAACCAAACTCTCTGAAGATGTTCATTCGTCCCTCATCCGTTGTCCTCCCCATCCTCGCTTTCGCCGCAGTCGCCACCGCTGCTCCGAGCGCACTTCAGGCTCGGGACGACCAGTGCAACACTGGCTCCATTTCGTGCTGCAACAGCACCTTCACCGTAAATTTCCTAGACCATACTAGATTTCTCTTTCATTGATGATGCCTCGTTTCTCTGCAGAGCACCGCAACGACGCTCGCGTCGCTCGGCGGGTTGCTCGGCCTCTCCCTCCCCAGCATCGGCGGCCTGATTGGTCTCAGCTGCAGCCCGATCACTGGCCTTGGCACTGGGACTGGTGCAGTGTGCCTCCAGCAGCCAGTCTGCTGCAGTAACAACAACTACGTGAGTCATGCTAGCGCCGTTTTGTGAAAAGTCGAGACTGACTTGAGCCTGCAGAACGGTCTCGTCAACCTCGGCTGCTCTCCCATCAACCTCAACTTGTAAATTGGGTCGAATTCAATTCAATTCGGTCTTACTTTTTCTTTGGGATACAAGCTGTTTGTAACTATGTAACGAGGACGTGGGTTGTTGAAGAATAAATTCGTAACATGGTTTTCGCGTACAAGCCTGGGTTCTTGCGCAAGGACTTACCACAATCATCCATCATTGGCATCACGATACATATTGTAGTCGAACCTTTGAACGACATTCTCAAATCCAAACACCCAGCAACACCTATATAGTAAGCAGGATGCAGTTCCCCCTCGGCTCGAAGCACAGCTATTATATGGGCATCGGAAAGTTGGGCAGCAGGCAGCTCGCTCGGGCCTCCGAGTTTTGTCATTGCCATAGAGCGAAACTGTTATTGCAATTGCTTGCGATGATGCAACTAGGCTCGGACCTCCGGGAGCTTATTCGCTGGGTTCCACTAGTTCCCTTGAGTGCTGCAGCGCCATCTACAATCCCCTTCGGTGCATTACTAGGGACCAGTGGCAGACATTGCTCTTTCACGACTTGTGGGATATGTCTGTGATTTCCGCACGGTATGGTGAGGAGACCTTTGACAAGTATCCCAAGAGCATAAAGTTGACTGACTACATTTGGGCTAGTTCAAGTCGCAAACAAGCCTGGGATGCTAAGTCGAACATTTCATCAACGTAGTGAAGAACGGTCTCGATCCGGCATAAGTCAAACTACCAAGATGTCACGTTCATCCTGTTCGTGAGGTACCTTGTTTTCATCTTGGAGTCGAACGATCATTTCGTTATTCCTTCACGAAGTCATACAGGACGCCAATATGACATGGTGCGTCTTTGTTCGTTGCCCTTCTCGACGATAGGCTCCAATCCGATTATGTAACCCCGACTCCGAAGACGTTGTCGGACACTGCAGCATGAGCCCTAGAGCTCTCGACATCAACCTGAAGATTGAACACACCATGACGTCCACTGCCTCACAGGATCCATTACCGACCATTAATACGGGCTAGCCTTGGCGCCTGTCTGGTTTGGTGGATCGGCGGGATGTTAGGGAGTTGAGCGCTTGTGAGACGAGATCCTCGACATCATGCACCATATTTGATCCGCATCAACCTCGGGCGCTTTCTGTCGGTGATGAGTCATTACCCCAATCTAGATCCACACAATCCGGGAACTTGGGAACTCTGCACGTAACCCATCCAGTGTTAGCCACGCACTCACCAGCACCAGAGGAACACGACGATCTCGCTGCAGGACCAATGTCACCATTGCTTGACAAGATGAGGTACAGCCCCATTGGGTGTGAACACTCTTGGAAAGTTCCCATTGGGGGCTCGCCACCGGTCTCGACAGATCTCGAGCCTGCAGAATGATCTCATTAACCTCAGTGTGTCAGAGGGATCTCCCATGTTGCAGACTAACTTCGGTGCCCAAACGGACTTGGTTTTTGACTTGAAAAGATGGCAATGTGGTTCTAGATCAAAGCAGTACAAAAGCCCTTGACAGAAAGTTGACGGCAATCGATATACTTACAACCAACTGATCCCAAAGTTAGCGGTCCCAAACAATACAAGCGGTACCGTTAGCAACCCATCATAATGCCGTTGTACGGGCCACTGTGATCTGACAATTTACCAAGCAAAAATTGGGGGACATCGCCGACGATGCACTGCGTGCTTGGGTTATCTTGACCTGTTCACGACATCAGCTACGTGAAGGTAAACCGGAATTCAAAACAGAGAGGCTCACCAGGGCAAGCTGCCCATTCACCAGAGTCCTCGATGTGCACCTCACCGGCAGGGTGGACGAAGCCCAAGGTCATGTCGGGGGTGACTGGGATGGGGTCCTCTTTGTTGTTGATGTGAGTCAGGTGCAAGTTGGCATCGACATAGTCTGCGAACGCTTGGTTGCCAACGCGAGGAAGACCGTAGCCGATGGTCTGGAATGCCGTTCCAGCAGGGAGGTGGAGAGGGAGGTATACGGAATCAAGAAGTGAGATAGCCGCACCTATGCGACGATGGGAAAATGAAGGGTAAGTATAATCGTGTATTACTGGATCTATCGGATCGCATCACGCAACCTGAAGACTCACCGAGGGAGTGGCCGACCATGGTTACAGACGTGGTACTGTACTTGGACATGGCTGTCTGCACAGCTGCAAGGACATTAGTGGCAGTCCTTTCACAAGAAATTGATTGATTAGCATGCCGCGTTTGACGAGGTATCGTGAAATGACATACGAAGCCTGAGCATCCCTGAAACCGTTGTGGACTTGAATGGACGAGCTGATCCCTGGGAAGAGCGTCGAGTCCAAATTTGTCAAGAAAAAATTGCCATCCGTGACGAGAGGCACGCTGGGAGGTTATGCAGATCATCAGCAGAGCTCAAAAGTTAGAAACACTCCTTACATTTGAGAGGGGTCCGTTCCTTCATGCGAGACAATGACAGTGTTGAGGTTGGGATCATATCCAACAAACCCTTGGATATCGTAAGTATCTCAAATGCCAGACATTTAAGCTCCTCGGATATGTCCTCACAGTATTGGACAAAAGCGCCGTCACCACCAGCTGCGACAGGCACAAAGCCAGAGTTGGCTGCGCAGGTAGCTATCAACAGGTTGTTAGTCCACAGGTGAGTGGGATGCGTCTGTGCGTACCTCCGCAATTCCATGCAAGGGCCTGAGAAGGGGTACAGTAACCAGCACCCGCGTAGTATGTGTACGGAGTAAAAGAGTTGACCTGCGATGTCGTCAGAGCATTGATGCTCTGGCGTGCAGACAGAGTAGGGGAGGCCGTTACAGTCACTACACTGAGAATGGCGACGGCGAGTATGGAAAACATTGCGACAGCGTGCTCCCAGAGACACAGGGAAAGTGATCTGCCTGGGTTTCGACGTTCGAGCTCAGTTTTTAAAGAGCAACATACTGCACTAGTACTTACATAAATAAACAATATTGTGTATGGTCAGTGATAAGTGTTACAGTGGCCGCGACTTCGGCTCGGAGTCAATATATCTGAGTTAAGGTTATTCAACATGTCTGGCCGCTAGTGAGGTGATCAGCCTGAACAGCCTCTGCACATCTGCCAGTGACTCGTTACTCGTAGGACATGCCAACATCGCCAGTGTTCTCCGCCATCTTTTCCGCTTCTACCGTGTTCATGAACTGTTGGCTTCAGTTCATCCCATGGTTCAGTTATAACTGCCTAACCTACGACCTCCCATAGTTCCGTAAATGTCAGCGGGCCCGTTCATGGTCCAGTGGTCAATGCCCTCATGTACGTGTCGTCGCGTGGGCACTGTGTTGTAACTCATCCATGGCACATCAATACCTCGCAGGAACTACGGGAGGGGCCACGATCGAACGTAGAATCCTGTCTTTCCAGGGTTATCCCCGGGAACTGGCCGAGTTTCGAGAGCTTGAGCCTCGAATGAGAAGTACTCTTGTTGCGCTCGACAAAGATCAACCACGTGGGGAAAAAACGAAGCGCGGCGTATACAACCCAAGTATGATGAAAGCGGTCTCTTCAAACGGGCTCAAGAGCTTTCACTCACGCGTCACTCGACACCGCTCAAAAGTCCTGCCGACCTGTGGGCGAGAAGGGGCGCGGCGGTTGTGTTGGGCGCATGGCTGCTGATTGGTCCGTAGTCTAATGCATCGCTTGTAGTAGCTGTGTGAGTGTGGTGAAGCTCACCGTCATGCATTGGCAGCTGGCATTCTGCAGGACTGATTATCGGGGAGTACTTCAAACTCCACTTGCCAGTGATTGTGCCATCCAGCCGAAGATGTTCGGACGGTTCCCGAAACATAAATAGTGCGCAGAAGCTTCAAAACTCGGATGAGTTGTCATAAGGCCTTCAAGTTGTTCTTCTCTAAATGATGAGCCGAAATACTTTGGATGCGAATAGGTAACATAACACTCTATCGCTCTCCAGCGGTGTCAAACTCCGCCAACATATAAAAAATAGGCAGCAAAGCATGACTTGTCTAAACCCCATTTCACACAAAAAACCCAAGCAACCAAGGCCCTCTCAAGATGTTCATTCGTTCCTCTTCCATTTTCCTCTCCATCGTCGCTTTGGTTGCAGCAACTACCGCTGCTCTGGATGCCAAGAGCGTGTGTGGCTCTCAGGGTCGTGCTGCTAAGTGTTGCACCCTACCGGTATGTTTCTCCAGACCGTGTATTTTTCTGGTTGACCTTGTCACGTTTCTCTGTAAATGGCCCCCAGGTTGCCGGTCAGGATCTCCTGTGCACTGAACTTGACACCAGTGGGGCGTGTACCTCGATGCTGTACAGCCAGCTTCAATGCTGCAGTACTGACGTGAGTCGCAGTGCGTCATTCTTGGAATCGGGACTGACTTGGACTTGTAGGTCCTCGGTGTCGCCGACCTCGACTGCAGCACCCCAACGCTCTGAGCGTGTAAATCGGTCCTCGGGTAACTTAGTGTTACATCTACTCCAATGTCATGTTTTCTTTGGGATAAGAGCTACCTGTAACTATGCAAAGGGGACGCGTGTCACTGAAGAATAAATGTGCAGGATGAGTGGTAAGCCTAAACTTGAAGGACTCAGGGGTCGATCTCTGATTATGTAACTTCACCACAACTCGTACATAGTAGTACACCATGGCACAAGCCCACTGCCCATGCCAGCGAATCTTCGATCACGTCCAAACGGTTTGCCCAGAAAGAACCAGAAAACAAATATATTCAACATGCTAGACCAGCCTGAATACATTCTTGTTACTCGTACGACATGTTTTCTGCCATGTTTTCAATGTCAGCCTCGTTCACGGTCTAGTGGTCAACTCCTACCAGTCCCCTGATGTACGTGTCGTCGCGTTGGCGCTGCGTTGTAACTCATCCACGTGTCAAAGCCTCGCAGAAACTATGGGAAAGGGCACGATCGAGCGTAGGTTACTACCTTCCCAGTGTTGTCCCCCGGGAGTTGGCTGTCGAGTTTCGAGGGCTTGAGGAGCTGGATACTCCGTGCTTCATTCTTTCCCCACGTGTCTTATCCTTGTCGAGCTTAACAAGAGTACTTACTATTTGAGGCTAACCTCAGCATTACTCAGTCCATTGAAGTCACGGAAGCGTCGGTACGCCCCATGCCTCTGCTAGTGACACAGTGCGATTTGACCATATAACTAACGACATCCTTTCCAGTGCGGGTAGTCCTTGCTCAGCACTTCCCATTCCGGCTATTCTCTGCGTCCAGAGACTCACTCAGCCGTGCACTACATCCTACCGCCTCCCGTTACCTTAGAATGATACAAATGGACTCGTACATGGATCAATGTATTTTTCAGTGATGTTTTCGCATGTCACATCCCTCCCTGTTGGCCAGTCTTTGACGTTGAACTCCGGACCCTGAAGTAGCTTTCACTCCGATTCCGCGGGTCAAACAAGGGTTCGAGGTCCTGTCAGGCTGCCCTCAGGTCTGCCTCGACTATGCTTTGCCACTGCTTTAGACGGGACGTGCGGCGAATGGGGTTAACTGTAAGTTCTCTCACTGGACGCCGTCACCGATGGTCTGACACACTTGCGTAAAGCTAAGTCACAACGCAACATGTATCGCCCCAAGAGGTACATTTGTCTTGGAGACACTGCTGGTGGACGAAGTGCGGATCACGAGACAGAATCCCACGACTATTGCTGTTGTCATCTGGAGGTGCCTTCATGTTGTGTTCATATTGTGATTGAACGACCGTTTTATGTTTTTCCTTGTCGCAGGGCTGCAGGGTGCCAAGATACTTGGATCGTTCTCCGTGACACTTGTCCATCATTGTGCGGCTCAAAGGCCGACATATTCCCGACTCGAGAAATGCCAGTAGACACTTGAGCATCTCTCTCAGGCCTCGACACTCACGCGAGGGCTTCACTATCACCACCGACGTCGACTGCACCCAGAATGTGTCATCATTCCAAATATTCGAACCTGGGATTGCCCTGGCACCCATCGGGTCTGACGAAATGTGGGGATATGAGGAGTGAGTACTTGGGCCAAGGTCGTCGACATCATGCAAGTTATGTCTAATCCACATCAAGCTTCTCGCATGCCTTCCATTGGTGGTTCTTTTTCCTTATCTCCACCGCGATCCAGGAGAACTCAATGTCAGCTATTCATTAGCTTCGGTCGCATCTAAGCTGGAACCTAGTAGGTGAAACAAGATCTCGATCCCAGGACGAATATTTTCGTTGCTTGATTCGGAATCCAATTGGGTGTGATCACCCAAGGAGAGGCACCCCTGGGCGGTGATGAATCACATCTGGGTGCCCTGACCAAATACCTTTGCACGTAAATCTCTCCGTGATACTCAGGTACGAGGGAACATGGTTAGAATCTTGACGGCAGTTCGGGTGTTTTGTTTGTTTTCGGGAGTATGACCTGGGTACCACGGTCTAGGTCCTGATGCCGAGCCCGCCAGGAAAAAACGCTTGGGGAGGTGCTCGCAGTATAAAAGGTGGTCAAAAACGCCTTGATCCACAGGCAAATCGACTACATCTAATCCCCAGCTCACACAAACAACCCAACCAGATAACCAACCAACCTCTCTAAAGATGTTCATTCATCCCTCTTCCGTCGTCCTCCCCATCGTCGCTCTCGCTGCAGTGGCCACCGCTGCGCCGAGCGCCCTCGAGGCTCGGGACCAGTGCAACACTGGCTCCATTTCGTGCTGCAACAGCACCATGACCGTAAATTTGCTAAACCACATTAGATTTCCCTCTCATTGATGATGTATCGTTTCTCTGTAGAACAACGACACCACGCTGGCCATGCTCTCCTCGTTGCTCGGGATCTCCCTCCCCAGCATCAGCGGGCTGATTGGTCTCAGCTGCAGCCCGCTCAGTATCCTTGGCACTGGCACCGGTGCAGTGTGCACCCAACAACCAGTCTGCTGCAGCAACAACAACTATGTGAGTCACAGCGCCTCGTTATATGAAAGCTCGGGACTCAATTGAACTTGTAGAACGGTCTCGTTAACCTCGGGTGCTCTCCCATCAACATCAACTTGTAAATTGCGTAGAATCCGACTCGGTCTTACTTTTCCGTCGGGATACAAGCACCTTGTCACTATGTAATGGGGTCGTGGGTCTTGAAGGAATGAAATCTTAAGATATGGTTTTCGTGCACCATCCCGAGTGTTTGCGAGAAAGTGCAGCGCATCAACGATCATTTATTCAGGGGTAGTAACCCGTTCCTCCTCACACATTTGGTAACGGTCGCCGCTGGGTCTTCCACAGTATCAACGCTCGAGTTGAATGGCTGAAAACGACATCCTCAAATCCGAACACCCAGCCGCGGCAACAACCATGTAAACTACTACACGAAGATCAGAAAGTTGAGCAAGCGATTTTAACTTGCTCGAGTTCGTCGTTACTGCTCTACAGCGACTTGCGATGATGCCACTAGGCTCGGACCCTCCAGGAGCTTATTAGATCCACTTGGACCTGCGATGCGTGATAGCGTGCGCCAGAAGTCTTCAAACGTTTTTGAATCCGCAAGACGGTTTTGCCTAGACGGACCAAGTCCACCAACACACCAACTCCAGTGTACAATCCGCCGATAGACGGATCGTTACATAGATAAATTTCGTTTGTAATTTCGCACAATACGGATTCTCCGAGTCGTATTCGCGGGATGAGCGGATTAGCGAACTGTGTCATTCAGACCCGAATAATCAGCACCAATAACGTCAATGGACGTCCTCCCGAACAACACGAATTTGGAAAAATCATTGAGCAGACAACGACCTGGCCAGTGCCCTCAGTTTCGAACTTGTTTAACGGTGGCTTATCGAAACTCGCCTCAATTTGCGGCCACCCCATCGGAATGTTTCAGCTCACGCCATCCATCCTCGTTGCAGTAGTGCTTGTTGCAGCGGTCGTCGACGCGTCTGCGCTAGTAAATCAAAACATCACAGTCCTTACAGCCCCAGAAATCGAGTCTTACACTCCTTACACGAACTATGCAAGCACAACTTACTGCACGCCCGCAGAGACTTTTGCGTGGAACTGTGGTCGTAAGTAAGAGACGTGCTGTAGTCAACGCCTCTTTACCGTGTTCATATTTCGGTTGATAGAATCTTTCTATGACAGGACCATGTGATGCAAACCCCAGCTTTCAGCCAGTCGCGTCTGGGGGAGACGGAGCAGACGTGCAGTTCTGTAAGTTAGAACGTCTGTGCGCTGCACAGAGACATCTTAATGGACCGACAGGGTATGTGGGGTATGACGCTGCCCTGGACACTGTCATCGCAGCGCACCAGGGCACCGATGCTGCCAAGATGTGCGCACCGTGTTGATTTCTTCTTGTTCAAGGCTGGGACGTTGATTGAACCAATGACCACTTCCTCAGCATTCCCTTGCTCACAGATTACGATACCTTCCTTGTTGAACTTGATCCAGACCTATACCCAATCAATAATACCGGCATTCAAGTTCGAGTTCACAAGGGGTTCAGAGATGCGCAGGCAAAGTAAGTTCCTAGCCTACTCATCGCTGTCGCAGACGAAAGGACCGACGATATACCAGAACAGCGAAAGAAATACTGAGCGCAGTAGGGGAGGCTATGTCCAAGTACGACACCAAATCCGTTACTTTGGTTGGCCACTCGCTCGGTCAGTGATTCTGGACGCTTCGAGTTCACTTCACATCAACCAGCCTCCCAGGAGCCGCCATAGCCCTGCTCGACTCTGTTTATCTCCCTCTGTGGCTCCCGGCAGGAACGATGTTCAAAGCTGTCACATACGGACTGCCTAGGGTAAGCTCTAAGTTCTCATGTGCGCGTGTTCCGATTCGGAGTGAGTCTAACCTTTATGTATATCTACCAGGTCGGTAATCATGAATTTGCGGACTACGTCGATGCCAACGTAAATCTCATCCACATCGGTAACAAAAGGGACCCGATTCCTACATTGCCACCCAAGGTACTTCATTTCGCACAACCGTCTGGAGAAGTGCACATCCAAGATTCAGGAGATTGGTTAGCATGTCCTGGTCAGTCAACCATGGCTTCTGCGAGTGTTCGAGCTAATGCATAATGACTATCGTCTGCCATTAGGCCAGGATAACCCGAGCAAGGAATGTATTGTTGGCGACGTGCCTTCCTTCCTGGATAGTGATACGACAAATCATCCTGGGCCTTATAACGGGATCATGATGGGTTGTCGATGAACACATGATCCTTGAAATCAATCCCGCTATCGGTTTCTTTGTTGCGTAGATGTGAACCTTGGCATGAAATCAAGTGTTGTGGTTTCTAGCTGGGCGTCAAATATGGATTGAGCAGACGGGACATGACAGTGAGTAAGCCAGTACATATTCTCCGAGACACTGACTTATTGCTCCTCATAGTCAGTGGACAAAGCGAGGATAAGGAGAAAGAACCACCTTGGATCTGGTCTTTTAATGTGCTGCAACAGTGACAAGGAACATCTTGAGACTCATGTCATGCGGCGACCTTGAAGTTTACCCACTGCGCCTTATGCCTCTGACTCTTGGCCCTTTGATCTATTTGCAGCGAGACGCCAAAATCAATTTATAAAACCACGGACGGAGCAATATTGGACTTACAGCAGGTAACCAACCAACTACGCAACCTCTGCCGAGTCCTTCTTCATTTCGGATGGCACTAGGCAAACCTGCAGGTCGTGCCACAATCAGATGACCCTTTTTCACGTCCGAACAATGGAATTTCTGGCTTGTCAGCAAAGAGCAGGGATGCGAAAACTTTGTCATCACGAGGTACATGACTCTAAGTGATGGGAGACAAACCGGAAGTACAACGCTATGAACAATAATGAAACATACTTGGGCATTCCAGGAGCTGTCGACCATATACGGCTCATCCACGAAGCAAAAAAAAACGATGTACCATCGCACTTCAATAAGCGTTGAGCATTAAGCACGCAGGGCGGGCCAATTCGAGGATCTTTCAGCAATTCACACCCCCCACACCCCCAATCCCAGAGCTGTCGATGCCAGAAGTTGAATTGGCTCGGTTCTGGCTCAGTCTGGCACTGGACAAACTACTTCTTTCTGGAACTGGACTAATAATTGTTAGAATCAAACTCGGGCAGGGAGGTAAACACTCGATCGTACTGCAGCAGTGTCCCATGTCTGGCACAATTGTTCATGGTTACAAAGTGTGAACTCCTCGCGCCCGTCATGTGCACGTTGCATGATTTTGATCAACCTGCTCGTCTGATCCTCGTCGAGCGCTGCTTCGAGGGCAAACTCTGCCGCCTCGGAGTCGAAGAGAGTGCGGAATGGATGCCATGAATCATGTTCAAGGTCGGGCACCATGGGCTTCGGGGAGTGTTCACGGGTCAAGTCAGAGAGAAGAGATATTTCCGTCGGTTTGCCGCTGTGAGGATGGGACTCGATTCGTATGTCATCGATTGGAGTGTCGGGGGTAGTACTACCTACCAGAGAATGTCGGTGAACGTATTTTGTGGCTTAGATGACCAAGAGCACGAATCTTAACATACTCCGACTGTTGTGTTGGGTGTTTGGATTCTCCATATCACCCGTATCCTGGTTATCGTCTAGTGTCCAAATGTTATCCCATTAAGTCAAAGGAGGGAACAAGAAACACCCTTGCGAGACTTGAGGAATGCGAAGTCTTCTTGGAGTTTTTGAGCCCACCTTGCGCAGGCCTTTCGATGAGGCACTAATCCTGCAGGCTTGAACCTCTTGTCGCATATATCACATTTGACGAGTTTGGAGCGGTGAGCGGGCATGATAGAGCAACGAACACGGTGAAAATCCAAGGTGACGTCACACGTGTTGGAAAGTCACGAGCCCTCAAGCTCAAGCTTTTGTCCGTCAAAACAACGATAGTGCAATAACAGGCGATGCGACTAGGCCCCAGGAGCAGGCTATCACACACACTCAGTGGACCTGCGACGCGTAATATTAGCGTGCGCCAGAAATCGTCGAACAAACGATTTGCCTGTACAGCCCAAAGCCTCGAACAGCTCAACTCCAGCGTGAACGCGCTCGTTTCCATCTCCAAAACACCTAAGCACACCCAACATCATGGCCCACTCGAAGGAGTCACAATAGCTGTCAAGGACAACATCTGTACGTCCTCGTTGCCGACGACATGTTCCTCCGCGATGCTTTCTGGTGGGTTCACTGCGTTCGTGGACTAACAGGTTCGATATGTACTAACTTGGCGTGTCGTGCAGACTACACATCACCGTTCGACGCGACCGCTGTCAGGCTCCTGCGTGAGGCAGGTGCACGGCTCATCGGGAAGGCCAACTGCGATGAGTTTGGTATGGGGTGTGTCCTGTCCCGTCATCATATGCCTATGGATTCCTAACTTTCTCCAGCTCTCTAAACGTCAACTCCATCCATGGTCCAGTGATCAACCCCCACCAATCCCCTCATGCCTACAGCGTCCCGTGGGCACTGCGCGAGCGTAGGTCAGCGGGTGGTAGCTCAGGCGGAAGTGCGGCAAGTGTCGCTGCTGGGATGTGTGACGCGTATGTATCCTTGCTGGACCTTCGACTATTACATTTTGATGTGCATCTTTACGAAATGTAGGGCATTGGGAACGGACACTGGTGGATCTGTGAGGCTGCCTGCGTCTTACTGCGGGGTCGTAGGGCTAAAGCCGTCATACGGCCTCATAAGCAGGTCAGTGCAGTCGTCTATCCGTGACCTCTAGTATAGGTACTTAAACATCATAGGTGGGGCGTGATTTCGTTCGCGGACAGCCTTGACTGTGTCGGTGTGATTGGCAAGTCCGTCGACGCGGTCGAAAAAGTCTTCGGTGGGTAACATTCTTATGTGGTTGTACAACTGCTTTGCATATCCATTGCGCAGACATTGTATCTTTGCATGATGAGCGGGACCCGACTGCTGCTACGTCGGAACTCCGAGAAAAAGCACGATCGAGCGCGGAATCCTGTCTCCCCGCGTTGTCCTCAGGGAGTCGGCCTACAAGTCTCGAAGGCTTGAGGGTCGGAATACCTCAGGTATGCCATGCTTCATCCTTTCCTAAAATGTCTGATCTAACCTGATGTCACAGGAATACTTTCCTACTGAGCTTGACCAGAGCGTTATCCGCTCACTAAGAACTGTAATAAAAGGTCTTGAAGCCATGGGAGCGTCGATAGTACCCGTTTCTCTCCCGGCGACACAGTACGCTCTTAGTGCGTACTACGTCATTGCAAGCGCTGAAGCATCCAGCAACCTTGCACGGTTTGACGGTATACAGTACGGTCAGTGGTCTAGTTATACCCCCACTTTTACCCGTGAGCGTCGTTTGAACGAGAGGTCTGTGGGCAGGTCTCCGTGTCCCACCTCCCCCCGAAGCGACACGTTCGAAACCAAGCAACCTCTACGCTTTTTCGCGTTCCGCAGGTCTCGGAAGGGAAGTCCAAAAACGGATTTTGCTAGGGACATACGCATTGACCGCCGAGTAAGTCTGCCGACGAAACCTTCTTTATCCCTCGTATGGTCTCACGGGAACGCGACGTGAACAGCGCCTTTGACAATTATTTCCTCCAAGCCCAACGTGTCCGCACACATATCAAATCGGACTTTAACAACGTCTTTCGGCACCGTTCCGCTCATCTCCATCTCGACCATGCTTCCCCGCCAAGGAACGGTGTCGACGTGCTCTTGCACCCGTCTGCTATACGTACTGCTCCTCTGCTCGACGGGAACGGGGAGGGGGAGAGGGAAGGACATGAAGCGTCGGGTTTAGACGAGTACTTGCAAGACGTGATGACTGTTCCTGCGTCGCTGGCTGGGTTACCGGCGCTCAGTGTTCCGGCTGGTTTAGCGGATGACGGGTGGCCCGTCGGTGTGAGCGTGGTTGGGCAATGGGGGACGGATGAACTAGTGTTGTGGATCGGTCGCATTATCGAGGAGCTACGATGATCCCCACGTGCCTACAGAATAATTGGAAGACAATGGAGAGCCCATCGCACGCACCCTCCGAATGACATGCAGTGAGGCAAGGTTGAGCTCCGAACACGATGTCGGTGTTAATGGAGTGGTGTATTGTCGTGACTAGAGTACAGATGAATGAACAATAAGTGACAGCATAGTAGTAATCAAGCAATATAAGAGGACTGAGCGTGGTAGCAGTCATAACAAACTGTGCAATAAAAGCAAGTGCATCGTAAAATTAGATCTAGAGTTGGACAAGGGAAGGGGAAGAAAAGACAGTCGTGCAAAGACAGAACGATCACATCCAGGTTAACTAGATGCTGGATCGTTACCCCAGCGCAGAAAGCCCTCGTATATCGAGTACATCACTGCTGCATTCGGCACGACACGCATCAGGTGAGCGCTTAGCCCTCCGTATAATGATCGAGCTCCCTCCTCTGCGATAACCGTCCGCAGAGTCTGCCAAAGGCCTGTGTACTTGACAATCCCATTCACGCGCGGTTGCCGTAGCCTTGTTCGCAGTACCTTTTCCATCACAACATCAGACAAAATCAAATCAAGCACAATAAATGTGGTCCAGCGTACCTCGTGTGGATATGTGATTAGACTAGCAACACACTTGGCCGTACCTGCGCTGCCCAGCATGCCAGCCCACTCAGCGATACCTCCGCGACCTTGCGTGTCTGCAGAGAGTCGCTTCAGGCGTTCGTATAGAACCCACTGAATAGTTCCCTCCGTGACCCCGAGATAACTAGCGCTCAGACCCTTGTAAAACCCACGAACGCCTTCCTCCCTGAATATCTGTTTGATCATGGCATAGCTCCCTCCCACTATGCGTGACGTAGGCGCCTTGGCCGTGTTCGGAGCGACGCTCGAAAGGGAAGACGCGTGTCGTCTCTCCGACGCCGTCAGTTGCAAGCGCGTCTTGACGACCCAGATAGGATTCGTCGCGGATCCGGTGACGATTCCGGCGATAGCAGCAGCTGCGAGATGGACATACGAGTTTTCTTGTCCATGGTTGAAATTGTTGGCGATGATCTGTTTTCCGTTGCCGTATGTGAAGAAGTTGATCGAACGTGCTGGGATGACGCCAACAAGTGTGGGACCCAACCCTTTGAACAGTGCACGAGGCGATTCATCTCGGTAGATGTCACTGTTGAGGGAAAAGGAAAGCAATGAGTGGATGGTTCAAGCACGACCGACTTGTTTGCCGGGAAAGAACGACCGCAGACGTACCGAAGGATGTGACCAGTCTCTACAAAATTCCACAGTAGACCTGAGGAGCGCTGTGGAAGCGTGGCGACCCCACCACCGACCATGCCCACCGATGCGTGGTTCTCTCTGAACAAACTGGACTGTAGCCGCGTTTTGACGACGTCGAATGGGCTCGTCACGATCGCACCGCACATCCCACCGAGTCTGGGCGCATATATGAGTTTTTTCTTGGGATGGGAGGTGAGGCGGCTGTTGGATGCTACTCACCCTCCTGCAATGAAGTGTTGCCATGATTTTGCTGGAAGCACGCGAGGAGATGAGGTAGTTGGTGATACGCTCGTCATTGGATACGCCCCGTCAAAAATGAAAGGCTCTGGAGCAAGTTTTCTATGGGGAAATAGAGAGAGTGCGTCCAGCTAAAGTCCCGCGGTGATTGAAAGAGCCAGTGCAGGGGCGAGGGGCCAATTTTCTGATACTTGACCGAGAAATTGCCGGGATGGTCAAATTTTCTTAATGGGTCACATGACTTCCCGCTCCTTGATCATCATCGCAGGGAACGTTGGCAACGGCTTCCTTTCTTTCGGATTTGGACCTGAACGTTAACATGCAGCTTAGACGCTCTCGGTGATATCATGTTCGTGCTCTCTATTATCAAGGTAGACGCCGTTTACTTGCTCGCATAGCCGACTGAATGTTGATGATCTCAGGACACGATTCCTGTGTTACCAGCCAACTTTGGCGTACCACCGCAGCAAGCACTCATAGACGAACTCAACAAGAAATACGCGAATAGAGTCCTTCATGACGTCGGATTGTGTATCTGTGTATTCGATCTAGCCGAAGCAGGAGAAGGCAAAATTCGCTACGGGGACGGATGCCTATGGTACAAAGGTTCGTAAAATCAAGTCAGACGAGGTCGCACTTTTTTCTCCAATTTGACATCCTCAAATCCAGTCAAATTTCGCATGGTTGTTTTCAGACCATTTCCATCCGAGGTGATCCTAGCCAAAGTCAAATCCTCTGATGAGGATGGTATACGCTGTTTGTGTTTCTTTCTCGAATACTTGGATGCATCCCTGAGAAATCCGATAGTGAGTGTCGGTTTTTTTGACGACATGTATGTCCCGTTGGCATATTTGCCTCAACCTTCGGCTTTGTATGTGCTCCATCCTTGGGCTCCCTATCTCCCTCACTGATCAATTATATCAGCGATCCCAGCGAACGAGCTCATTTCTGGCTACCAGATTCTGAGGCAACGCGACCACACGAACTACTCGAGTCGCAGACCGCAGACCGCATGTATATCGACCAGGGCGAGATCGTCCGCGTTCGTGTAGAAGCGGACGAGTTCTACGACGATGAACCCGGACCACCAAAAGCTGCAGAGGGCGTCGTAGTGAAACGGGAAGCACGCAGAGCTCCGTATAGCATCACCGTGAGTTCGCAGTGCGCCTTGAGCGGGGGATGGAGGGATCTGAACGAGGGGTATCATAGTGCTCTCTTGCTGAACAGGGACTCGGTCCGATACCGTGGTGGAGGAGTGCGCAACCGGATAGTGTTGCAATGGATGAGGGGTGATCAGGATCTTCGATCAGTCCCGCGTGCTCTTACTCGTGTCTGCTACGCGCAAGACCTGTGATAGCCTTCTCCTACTTCCGCCTGCGACAAATGGCAAACTGCTTTTGGCTTTCATGAATATGGCTCCGTTGCTTGCTGTGTCGCCACTGGCGAATGATCCGTTCCGATCGTGGGGCTGAGCACCAGAATGGCTGGATTGGGATCCGAGATCTAGGAACTTGAGACACTTGGATTAAGTTGGCAGGCTCGGGCGAAGCTGGGAGTAAGTATCTCACCTTATCTTCTAAGTTACTAAATGTTACCCTGGGGGCCCGAGCTCCCCTGGTCTCGTGCTACATCCTGCTACATCCTGCTACATCGTATGTGAGAAAGGGAACGTCAACGTCAGACTAGTGATGTCGCACAGCCTGCTAGTGTCGTACTTGTTTACGAGGTGAAGGGCCCAACGAAGCCTAGAGGTTACGCTATTTCAAAGTAGATATCTCGGGAATCCCTGCAACGGGTACAATACGTTACCGATATCTGAGCCTTGTGGATCTTACATAATGCAGCATGTTCAAAGGATCAATCGATCATGCCTGCCTTATATAGACGTTCCGAGTTGTGTCACGTGTGCCGCCACTGGTGGAAGTTCCCGAGCTCCTAGTAGGAGCGACGCCATTCAAGTTGCAAAAAGTTAAACTTAGACGGTGGTGCACACATGTTCAACTTGGCGATAGCGGAGGATAGCACGACCCAACCAGGGCGATGATTGTTATCATAGATAGTGATCAACCCGAAAGGTTGTCTCCGAGTCGTTGATGAGGAGGTCGATGCACGTTGCAAAGATAAAGACTTGACTCTCTTCACCAGTCCAGTCCAGCGTCGTGGTGAGTCGTGGTGTATAAATTCAAGGTAGCGGCCCTGCACATGGAGGGCCTCCCTGTGTACGTTGCCACATGTGGCATGGGACCACAGGTGTCATGAATTTGATGAATTACCTGTCAGCGTGTCAAAATCGCCAATCCCCTGTAATCCAGTGCAAAGTTTCGCGAAGCCAACGAGGGCAAGTTGCCTCAGTCTGGAACGATGGCAGACAGAGAACGTTTCAGTCGAGCTTGTCCACGCGGCAAGGTGAACGTGTTTGAAGATCCGGAGGAAACCCGGGAACGTTTTCCAGAATCTCCACTTTGTACTTGCCGGTGACCAGTACTTGCCGGTGAGCGCTTGAGCACTCAGTTATGTACATACTGAGCACCGTTGGAGCACCGGGTAAACGTAGGCACACCACTTGGGAACTCAAGCACCCATTTCTGGACCAATACAATGGATCTCCTCCACCTTACAGGCACCAGTTTCCAAATGACCATGTGCCATACAGTCTGATACACTGTCAGGTATGGATACTTATGTATCGCCCTGCATCAATCCTACATCCAGATATCATTTCCATCCTCGTCGGCTTCGGGTTCTCCACCTTTTTTCTTCTTCATCATAACATCCCACGACCAAGCTCAGTTCTGAGTCATGAGCACCACGGGTTACGAGGATACGGGACCAGACGCAGGGAGTGTCGAGAAATATGGTGTCGATGTCGATTCATCTCCGGTCGTTGCAGGCGCCGAGCACCGTTTCGACGTCGCCTCCATCGACGTTGTCCAACGCCGGCTTAAACAGCGCCATGTCCAGATGTACGTGT
>MU121108.1:0-14111 GCA_014904835.1 Paxillus ammoniavirescens
TCAGGTAGTGCAGGTCGTCAAGATTGAACATGCGTAGTCGGCCACAGAGAGCGCTTCGAGGCTTCACAACATCACCAGTTTCGTGAAAGAGCTTGCGGATGCGACAGAAAGTACGGCGAGAGAAGTCGACACAGTCAAGAATGTCTGACAGTCGCATAAGACCCCGACGATGTAATCGTAGTGCAGCATGTTTCACGTCAGGCGAGATTTTTCGATTAGCCATATGGTATGCGTAGTAAGTACATAAACAGAATTTTTTTTCTAAGTCTCGCGTTGTTGTCTAATGTTTTCTCAAGTCGCGAGTGCCATTAGCTTTGCAAACAGCTGTAAGTAATGAGATCGGGTCAGTCATCAACGTTCAACAATCATGGTCTGTCCTTTCTGGAACTTCATATTGCAACATTAATCCTGAATGGAATCCTAGGACACTTTTAACTTCCTTCAATGCGGAATCCTTACTTTGGTCATTCTGGAGTTGCAGAGCCCAGTCTCAAAGGTATTCCATATAGCGTGCACCGGGAGTCGGGTTAAGATATGATCTCAAGGCAACGGGTACTGGTTAATTGCCGACCTACGCTCTGGCGCTCCAGGAACCCTTCTGCCTCGATGTACATATGGTTTGTCAGGCTCGTTTGTCAGCGCGTTCCCTCGCCGGTGTCTAGGTAAGTTGCAGTTAGAATCTTCTATTTACAAGTTTCGATCACTCTGTTTGGAGTGTGGCTCTTGCCAAAAACTTAGGTTCGAGTCCTGCCACGAATTTTTTGCAGTTGTGGACCTGTCTGCAATTTCGTGACTGACGGCTGGGGAGAGACGACATTCAGTTGACCAGTGGGACGATCGGCGAGCATTGCAGGCACCCTGTATATTAACACGATGCAGTGGGCCTTGCCCCAGAAAACGACAAAACGCACCTTGGGGACTCCGTTACCGCAGGTAGGACGCAAGGTGGAGATATCCATGACAGCGTCTCCTGATAATATGATTGTGTCCAAACCATACGAATTCCATCGGAATGTCGAGAGGAACAAGTGTAAGCAGCAGTCCATCACGTTCGTGATGGGCTCCAGATTCACGAGCTAGAAGCGTCGCTGAGTGTCACATGGTAATTGATGTTCCTTGGAAATGATTAACTTACGGGAAGTATTCTCACGGGTACATCTTCCCCGGAAAGCGGAAGTCCTGGGGAGATATAACAAGTCACTCAGATTTGCGATAACCCGCCCAAGACCGTCAGCGGCACCGATCGACAAGCCCAACTCGATATGAAAGTCTTGGTTCTCGGGTGAGCACCAGAGTAGCGGGTGACAACTCCTGACAGGCTAACGGGCTCTGCAGGGCATCTGGCACAATCGGTTTTCCCGTTGCTCAAGCTCTGAGCAGGGCTGGACACACTGTTTATGGCCTGACTCGCTCCACCGCAAAGGCTAAGAAGTTGGCAGCCGACGAAAGTAAGCCTTGTCTTCTCCGCTCATCTCGCAACATACCCAACTCAAGTCCATCCAGTTTTCCCTATCATCGGTGAACCCAGTAATGCCGACTCGTGGGTCCACCTCGTTCCCACCCTCGACGTAGTCGTCGAAGCCTTGGGCGGTACCGCTGATCTTCGCAATCTTCCTGTCTCTCTACTCAACACCGTCAGTACCACGGCCCAATCCTCGCGTCCTGCCTCCGCACCCAAGATCTCTTACATCTACACCTCAGGTGTCTGGGTTCACGGCTCGAGCCCGAACGAGTTCGTCTCCGACACAACCCCCCTCGCAAACCCCGCAGCGCTCGTCTCGTGGCGCCCTGCCGTCGAGCAGATGGTACTCAAAAACGAGAGAGTGAACGGAATCGTGATCAGGCCCGCGATGCTTTATGGAAAGGGTGCATCGCTTTTTGAATCGCTTTTCGAGGCTGCAGCGACGGGAGGAAAGGTCGCATGGTATGGAAAGCCTGGCGGGCGCTTTGCCCTCATACACGCTGATGACCTCGCGGATCTGTATGTCAGAGCTGCCGAAAAGGCTCCTATACTCGGGGGCCTTGCTATAGACGCTGCCAACGAGAACACAGAACCGGTCGACGACTTCCTTCAGAAGCTGGTTGAGGTTTCAGGTGCAAAGGGACCATATGAGTGGGCCACGCCTTCGAATCGTACGTTAGGTTTTGCTAGCGTGAATTGGTTCTGACAGCCGTTGTCATCAGTATTTGAGGAGGCCCTCTCGACTACACAGCTCGTTCGTCCGTACCTTGCAAAGTCCCTCCTAGGCTGGCAGCAAAAGAAACCAGGGTTGACAGAGGGCCTTCCCATGTACTATGCTGCCTGGAAAGCATCCCGGGACGGAGAAGAAAAGGGGGAAAGTCTCTTCGCACAGAAAGAACTGCTGACCTGAACAGGAGCTCATGCCTAGAAACACCATGCGTCCGAGTAGCCATGTACAATAGATGCAATCGAACCAACACCTCAGCATTTCCCCAAATAAAAAGGCATGAAATAAGAATCAGTATGAAGGTGTAATATGTCCGTTAACGAGTCCCTTCGAAGCGCCGAACAATTACGACCTCGGCTGCGAGGAGTGTCATGAGTATACCTGCTCAGGGAAACCCCGAGAACGACACAATGCGTCGATATTATCGCGAATGAATATCCGGAGGCAAGTTGTGCAAAGCCAGTGCCCCGGTTCCCAGGCCTTGTATGCTTCCGACCGCAGCACAAAGACCTCGCGAATAAGCTGGGAATAAGGAACAGAGCGACAGATGTTCTCTAGGTCTGTATCCGTATACATGTTCCACCAGGGGAGTTGGAGGAACTTGAAGAACTCTGATGGTGGAAAGAATCCCCGTAAGTAAGACCAGTCTAAAATCGGTGTTTCATGGCATGAATCTAGCCAGGTCAGGTGAAAGAAAGTACTCACTGGACTCGCTCCAAAGGTCGTCCTCAGGTGACCCCCGGGTGCATTGTTGACCTACTCAAGATGCTCAGCAGTGCATCCATCAAGTTAGGAAAACGTACATCTCAGGTTGTTCGAAATACATCTATGCGGAGATTCTAGGATATCGGCTCGGTGATCGAGTGACATCGTGACCTCGAACACTTCAGAGAACTGTTCGTAATATGCAGACATGGAGGGTACCACTCTGAAGTCTACGCCGGTCATGTTTCCTTGAAAGGCTTGTAAAGTCGCGGGCGGTCCCGACCAAACGAGGTATGCTCCCAAGGAGCGAATGCCTGGGTTCCCTTCAACTCAATCATTGGATACAGCAAAAATGAAGAATTCATTGACGTTTATGCGGCAGAAACTCAGCTCTGGATGCCCACGTTGCTAATCTCAACAAAAAGCGCCAGGCTTCCAGGAGTGAAGCCAGCTGCGATGATGCAGCAAAGCTCTGCAAACACTTGGTCTGCATTCGCCCCAACTCCCTAAAAACCTCCCCAAGACGTTTCGATTTGCTTTTCCCCGCTCGGTTGGGGGGTGCTGATCGTCCGTATAGGGCGCATATAAACCAAACTCTGTACATCGCTTTCTGGAATCTCTCCGACTCCTCCCGCGTAAGCTCGCTTGATGTAAATCTGGGATCTTTGGCTCTACAAAGTGAATGAGCACCGAAAACACCATCTCGTGGAACTCGCGCCGAGCGATCACCTCCAGCTGTATAACGACTCGAGCTCTTGGATGGTATCGTGATTCGCGGCGAGTATGCGAGCTTCTCGCAAGGTGATGGTGAGACTATCGGGTAGGGAGTCGTCTTCCTTTGGAAGTTTGCTCAGTGGGACTGGTGCAAGCCACCCATACCAGTAGAACTTGGCGTCGACCATGACCTTGAGAAGCCGCATGGCCTGAGGAACAACTGGACCCAGATGGTTCGATACGACGGCGCGGAGCACAGAAATGCGACGGGTCTGAAAGACCTCGTAGATAAACTTGGAGGATAAGACGAAGTTCTCTAAACTGTGAATATCGGAAAGTGTGGTGAGAATGTAATCTACGAGGTCCGCATCGAAAGGCAAGCTGCCAAGTTGGCCACTGTAACGAAAGTCCTGCATCATGTCAGGGGAACTGGAACCTGAAAAGCAAAAGCGCCCAAAGGCCGAGGTCCAACAGGACCAAGTGATCCATTCCTTTGGCCCGAGGTAACGTAATATAATACAGTGGTGCACGTGCAAAAACTCCAACAACAAAAAAAGGCGCAAGGCGTCCGAGTATCTATCCTCACAAGTCCAAAGAACCCATCGTACACAGGACTACGGGATCCAACAAAAAAAGTAGAGAATGACAGGATTGAAGCTACCAAGTGACAAGTCCGAATTCGTATTGCAAACCCTAGAGGGCTTCGAGGTAACGACACGCACGATCAAGTTGTACCGACGTCTCTTGGACCTATGTAGGCGCGAGGAGACAACGGTCAGTCCCGGATAAAAATGCTCACAAATGACGACTGACGTGTTCAGGAGAGAAAGGCTCGAAATGATGTCCTGGAATGTCCCAAACTTTGACGGGTCTACCAACTAGCGTTTCCCATGGACGAACTACCGACTCGGCGTCGTGACGTTCGCTGAACCATGTCGGGATACCCTCGATTCCTGGGGGATGGAACCCCTTCGTGGAGCGCAGGAACGTGAGCGGGATTTGGGTATCTTGATCTGCTGGGATAAAAACCTCCAGGAGCTGTGTATTCCGCTTGAATTGACGCATGACCAATGGAGCCATCGCGGACTCGACGTTGCGCTCTTCACCTCGCACGACGTGGTTAATGATTACATCGGACAGCAAGGGTGGAGCCGAAGGAGCTGGTGAGTCAATGAGGATAACGCCGTTGACGTTGATGCCACGGGCTGTGAGTATCCGAGCGACCTCGAAGGCGACGACACCGCCGAATGACCAACCTGCGACACATGGTCAGACCCTGAGCATGAGACTACTGTATGACCAACTGACCTCCGAGAATCAGGGTATCTTTGACATGGATTTCGATAGCTAGAGCGTACGCCTGAGCCATGGCCTCAATAGATCCCCAGGGCTCATCGCTGAAGAAACGGGGATCGTTGAGACCCCATATATCACGGCGCAAAGGCGAGAGACGCTCATAGTGACTGACAAGGCCACTTCCATCGTGAATGAGAAACAGCGGAGCATGTGAACCATCCGTGCACCGCTGCAATGGAACCAACGCTCTTTCGGACAGGTGTTGCTGTTGCTCCAGAGCAGGTTCACCAGGAGTCTCGACCTCCGAGACGTTTCCGGTCACCGGGATGAAATCGTCCGCAAAGAACTCGCACAGTGACGAAAAGGTGGGACATGTAGTGAATATGTTGTGCGGAATGGGTCTGTCGAGCGCGACCCGCAAAGCCTGCTGCGCCTCTATGGATCCCAAAGAGTCAAGACCTAAAGACCGGAAATCGGATTCATCTTTGATTTCTTGACAGTCGGCAAGACCCAGCACCTCCGCTATGATCATACGGATTCGTTCTTCGTCGATGTCCGGGACACCTTTTTCGAAGGCGCCGCTCTCCGAGACTAGAGTTAGTGGGGAGAGAGGTCCACTGCATGTAGTGGTCGATTCTCCGTCGTCCACGTCCAATTTTGTAAGCTCAGTACGACTGAACCGGTTGGTATTATGCGTGTTGGAGTGCGAGCGAGCGAAGATGACACTACGAGGAGACGACGGTGTAATGATTGCATTCGAGTTGGTGCGTTTACGAATCTTTGTACCTGCCGTGTCTGCAGCGATGGCGAGACCCCGGTGAAGGCTTGTCAGTCGGACTCTACGGAACTGTACCCCTTGAAGTTGTGCTACCACCACCTGTGGGTCAGATTCCTCAACGGCAAATATATCCGCGGTGACGAAGTCTCTGGAAGAGACCCAAGTGTGAATGCAGTGCACTGTGTATGGTTGCTTGTCATTGACGAGATCGTGAAGTATCTTGAGGGAACCGACATCACTGCAGATATAAGCATCGGAGACATCGCCTTGCATGTTTGCCATGAAACCCGCGACATGGAGCAACGTATCGACGAATACAGGTTGTGCTGCAAGGGAACGGGGTGAAGAACACATCGGCAAAGCGATGCGGGCAACGCCTGCAACTCCGTCGCCGCTGACAGTAAGCGACTGAATGGTGTGATAGTCCTTGGAGTACTCCACGACACGGGGGAAAATAACCTCGTAGGCAGTGCGCGTGGTGAATACTTCGGGTGTTTCACCATTTCGAGGACTAGTGACGACTTCCACATGCCGGGCGATGGTAGGTAATTCGAGAGCAAGATTCGAAGTTGTCTCGCGGATGGAGGAAAACCTTATATCTCCATGCACATGAACACTTTCTTCTCGGGATGACTCTAGCATCGAGGTAACGCTGAATGCCCCTGTTCCGTCTTCGTGGACAGTGACGTGTGTGCGAACGATCCGCCGAATCTCGTCGCGATGCACAAGAGGTCGAGAAAACTTAACGTCACGTAAGATGGGCATGCACCTTCCGAAATCAAGTGACATATGGCGCTGAGTGAGGATAGCGCCTGCAAAAGCTTGCTCCAGATATACGGACGCAGGACAAAGCGCGTAGCCACCGACTTTGTGACCGTCGATATACGGGGACAAAATGCCAATAGGAGTGTCGAAGATTGCAACGTTGCCAGTCTGGCGAGACGGATATTGAGACCAGGAAGACAACATTGGGTGATCGGGAGCTTGGACCGTAATTGTCGGGGCAGGTGCGAGATGGGTGGAATGCTTACTGTGAGGGACCCAGAACGTCTGCATCTCGAATGGATATGAAGGTAAATCGACGCAGGAGCAGGGAGAAAGCTCCGAAAACACTCTTCGCCAATTCACAGGGACACCGGTCCTGTAGAGGCGCGACAAACTGTTCGATAGCGTGTCCCACGGATGGGCATGCTTCAACATTGAAGGGAGCAGCAAGGTATCGCTCGACGGTGACAATGTCGCGTCAATCATGGGCAAGCAGGTCGCGTGAGACCCAATGTCGACCCAGGCGCCAATCCGGGCGGGATCGAGATGTCGTTCTAGCGCTCGTAGACCTCGAACGAAGAGGACTGGCTGGCGGCAATGTTGTGTGAAGTACTCCGCTCGGAACGTAGAACCATCTCCTGGTAGAATAACTGTTCCATAAACATTGGAAGCAATGGGAATCGACGGGGGTTTAATCGACAGTGAAGTGACGTGAGTCTTGAGGTCTGTCAGGATTGGATCCATGGCAGCAGAGTGGAAACCTAGCGGGACGTCTAAGCACACGGTCCTGCACCCTTGAACGACCGACAAATAAGCTGCAAGGGTATGTAGCTCGTCAATGGGACCAGACACCACGCAGGAGGACTCCGTGTTTATGCAGGCAATAGTCACATGAGGAAACGCTCCGCATGTGTCTAGAATCTCTTGGAACTTCTGGGCTTCGAGGCTGACAGAAAGCATCCCAGTTGTTTCGAAGGCGCATGCCTGAGCCATTAGGCGAGCTCTCTTAGCCACTATCGAGAGGGCGGTTTCTATCGAGAGGACCTCTGCCGTCACCATCGCAGCATACTCTCCGAGGCTAGAGGTAAATACTCAGCAAAAGACGCCCAAGACGACGAATATATAGCTCACCTTTGTCCGATGGCGCCAGCGGGGACAAGTCCCCAGTGCTTCCAGAGACTAGAGAGTGCGAATTCAAGCGCAAGCACGGCACTTTGATGAGCTTCAAACTCTGCGTTCGGCGGGAGGACGTAGTCACAATGTTCAGGGGCAATCATCGGGAGGATACCTGGGTATCCGAGTGAAATGAGATAATTCTGACACCGGTCGATACAGGCCTTGAATACAAGAGACGTGGCGTATAAGGGGGCAGCCATGTTGAAATACTGGCTCCCCTGTCCACTGAAAACGAAGATTACTCGCCCCTCGGAGTCGTCGACGTGGGTGGTTGATGTAGTCCCCAGAGCACGGATAAGTTGTTCTTTGTCACTAGCGGTTACAGCAAGTCGGAAGGGGAATAACTGACGACGAGCAGTAGCAGTATAAGCAATGTCGCACAGAGGCACGTTGTGGTTTCTAAGGTCGCAAAGCCATTGGATATACCGACGTCGCAGGTTCTCCAATGCGTCGGCTGAGTTCGCAGAGATACCGACTACAAAATGCGACATCGCGGTATGGTGAACTGGTTTGATGTATTCTTCAACCATCAGCGCGCCATTGGAGCCGGCTGCGCCGAAATTGTTGAGCAAGGCAAACCGGGGCGCAGAACCGCTGGTCCATGACGAGGGGAAGGTATCGATGATCGTGTTATCGACATCAAGAGGGGGGATGAGTGGGTTCAGTGTATTCAGCGAGATCTGCGCTGGGATGAGGTTATGTCGCAGCATCAGCAAGAGTTTGCAAAGCCCGACAGCTCCAGAGGCAGCCTCCAAGTGACCTATATTTGCTTTGATCGATGTAACGTGTAGGGGATTGTCGCGCGTTCGTCCCTGAGCGAGAACGGAACGGATACTCGCGACCTCGCATGAGTCGCCTGCCTGAGTTCCTGTGCCATGAGCTTCGACAACACTGACACAAGACGCCTGGATGGCACAAGACCTGAGAAGCTTTCTCAGGAGGTCGCTCTGGGTAGGGCTATGAGGGTGTGTAATCGAATGCGCAAGACCACTCTGGTTAACTTCGACGCCACGGATGATGCCGAGGATGTTGTCGTTTTCTGCCACCGCGTCGCACAATCGCTTTAGGACAAATACGCAACAACCTTCGCTTCGGGAATAGCCATCAGCCGATGCATCAAAGGATTTGCACTGGCCAGAAGTGTTTAGAAAGTGGCCACGTTCCAGGCCGATGAACATCTACAATGTTCGTCACTACGAAGTGACAAAGTGGCGTCAACACACTTACATCTGGACTGGACATAACGTTGACGCCGCCGGCAAGGGCTGCGTTGCAATCCTTGTTCATCAAAGCTCTGCAGGCCTGATAAATGGCCACAATTGAGGATGAACAAGCGGTATCCACCACGATCGATGGTCCTCCAAACTGCATGAAGTAAGAAATGCGACCGCTCAAGAACGCTTTCAATGTACCTTTACATATAATTAGACCGAAGCAGTAAAGATCAGCAG
The DNA here is from genome assembly GCA_014904835.1 of Paxillus ammoniavirescens. Lineage (NCBI taxonomy): Eukaryota > Fungi > Basidiomycota > Agaricomycetes > Boletales > Paxillaceae > Paxillus > Paxillus ammoniavirescens. Next base: position 9,075 of record MU121108.1, read on the forward strand.
GAAAAAAATACCAGTGCTATAATGAATGTCGATATCATTGCGAAGATTGTCAGCGTAGTCGTGCGTTGCAGCTCCGATGTAACAGCCGAATGTCTCGCGCCGAAATGAGGGTGTGGCGTCTGGAACGTATCCTGCATTTTCTAGGGCTTCATAGGCGGTATGCAGAAGAATTCGCTGTTGAGGATCCATGCTTCTCGCTTCCCGCGGGGAGACTTTGAAAAATTTGTGATCGAAGTGGGTAAAGTTGCTCATGAAGTTCCCTGTTTCCACCGTCATGGCGCGAGGAGATGCCCCAGTCTCGCCATTCATGAATGAAGTATGATTGAAGCGGTCTTCCGGAATCTGCGTCATGTATTAGCTGGATAAATCAATGCGCACTGGTTGCGGACCTGTGCAACGGTGCTGACACCTCTTTCTAATATTTCCCATAGTTCAGAGGTGTCAGAAGCTCCAGGCGTATGAGCTGCCATACCAACAATTGCGATAGGCTCTTGCTTCGGGGAGGCTATAGCAGCTGCATCGTGTCGATCCGAGGTCGCGTCGAGGCAACGAATCACCTGGTCAGGCAGTGCCTTTTCCAAGGCCCGAAGAGTACCTGAGCTAGGGCCAATGTTGACAACCTGAAGCTCGCCGTCGGGAGGAATACTGTGAGCAACCTCTTTGGCGACAAGAACCCAGTTCACGGGGTGTATGAGCACCATGTCGATGACAAGGTGAATGAGTGAAGGTTGCTCATGGCTGGGAGAAGCTAATGCTCCGGAGATCGTTGACCTTAGGGGACAGTGAAGGTCGTGAAAGTCCGGAAATTGAATCTTGTGTTTGATCACGTCGGCCAGAATTTCTTCTCGGGTGCTGGGAAGATGAAGCTGGGAATGATAGAAGGCGTCCATCGTAGTCTCGTGAACGGTACAATACCGGGAGACGAAGGCAGAAAACGTCTTGAGCACGTCCGGCCGGCCCGAGACAGTCACATACTGCTCGTCAAGGACCGCCGTCACGCGAAGTGAGGGAGATAGGCCGTGCTGAAATTGAGAAAATTAGCGAAAGAAAAATGCAAGACGGCGATGAATTAACCTCTTGTTCGAATCTGACAATATGCTCTCGGACGTCGGTGTTGGTTAACCCAAGACAAGCGACACTCCAGGGAAGGATACAATCCACAGGATTGTCCCTAAGGAACTTCCTTGTGAACTGTAAGACACGAAATCCGATCCAGAACACCACACGAAAGACTTCGACAGCAGTGGTGATATAAGCAAGCGGGTTTTCAGATGCGGCTACAACACATGCAGGGAATATTCCTGAGGAGAGTCCGAGAATACCAACGCCATGGTCGACGTTGGTTTTGAGTGAGTTAGGAGATAGGCGAGAGCAAGTTGATCGAACGTAGGATTGATAGCGCAAGACTTGTGCAAGGAATAGGAACGTTCCAGAGATGATCTGATTCGTCGAATATTTAGGCTGGGGCGAAAGCAAGGAGAGGGGATCGCGGAAATCAGATGGGCAAATACCACTCTGATCGAGTTCTTCGGGAGATAAGACGCAGAGCTCCACGAGAAAAGCGTCCAGGCATGAGGAGAGGAGCAGGGAACCCAAAGGAGACGTTGCGTCGTGTATCGCTTGGCCACTCGCATGTCCTAAACTCGCTCTTCCAGATCCTTGTCCTGAGAATACTGGAACGACGATGATATTCTTGGACTGAGGGGGGGGCATATCGTACATCTACGAGCCTCGCTTGGGCGAACTGTCAAGACGAACGTCGGTTAGCGGAAATTGTCTGATCACGAAGGGGTCACGTCTTTAGTTGTGCCGTAGCCCACTGCAACTTTATGGCTGATGCTGCAAGGGCATGCGAATGCACTCGAGAACGGCGACTATCGTACCTAGCCGAGGCGGAGACGAGGTTCCTGGATCAAGAAACCTACTTGCCTTGAGCAGTGATGGGGTGACTTGAATGCGACGGTGGAGGAAAGTCGAATGCCGGACGACAATATTTGTGTCCAGCTTTAAAGAAAATGAGAGTTACTTTATTGAATATGGTGAGGTTGGCCTCTGATGTCACAGCCCAAAGGGAATGGAAGATACTGACTTTCTGCTTCTCGTCTCTTCTCTCACCTCTCCAAGCACGGCGAATAACACTGAGCCCAGTTCCCTGCCGTTATATACAATCCCAAGACATGGTATTATATAGCTGAACCCAGAGCTTCCATCGCTTCATCCAATGGCCTGGCGGTCAGAAGCAAAATCCATTGTATACAAGCTACATCATCACCGTTACCGCGATCGTGTGTTTAGGCGCATCAGTTGGCCCACGAATCGGGCAATCCAAGATAGTATCGGGTCCGATGGAAGCGTTGCAAAGTCAGCAAAAGCCGGTGGGTCTGCCAGGGGGAACCGTGTCGGAGCCTGCCCACAGGCGACGAGGGACTCCTACTAGTAAAGAAATCCATCGCACTTCAATCGCACTTGATATAGTTCCTGATGCGAAGTTGCGATACATCGAGATTAGCCCTTGAAACGTCTCCAGGGAAGTCCAGTCTTCGATTTGCCTAAAGGCCCGATCATCTCGCCCTTGCAGACCATTGAGTTGTAGCCCTTCCATGTCGGCTATTCTGCAGACCCAGACTTTTGTCAGTAACTTCCCGACATCGGCCCCGAAATGCCTCGCGGGATCGAGAGGTGGAATCCAAAGAATGTTCGTTTCGGAGAAGCCTCGAATCGATAATCACCATTCGAAGCATCAAAAGTACGACATGAGGTCATCTTGCGAGAAGCCTAGCTTGAAGTTGTCAACTTTGAGTCCCGTTCGCAAGATCCTGAAGCCTGAAGCTTGCGGGTCTGATCAATCGGAATCATGGAAAACTGAAGTTGACAACTTCAACTTGGACTCCACCAAACCAGGAGCTCGGACCGCGAGCAGTGCGAGACCTCCATATTTGATCCAAAATGCGTTCGTCTCCCTCCTCGAGAGGTGTCAATTAGATGTATGCGTGCAGTCAAAACAGTAGGTCTACATAAACACCTTACAAACCGGATGATCCGACTACCATGGCGAAGCGGTATGGAGGTATGCTTTCTGGCGAGTGGTACACCAAAGCTGGCCACGCATGGCGAATAGGTAAGACCGACGACCCGGGAAACCGCAAACATCGTGATTAGTTACTGTGAGATGAGAATGACCGGGAGCACGGGAAGAAAAAAAAGCCAGCTTGTCACCTTTCTTGGTCTCGTGGTGAGACGGAGGTGTGAACACGCCTGTCCAGAAGGTTCCGATCCCAGTCCACGACGTCGCGTTTCGGAGGGGTCCGTCCTTCCTGTCTCGATGTTCAAACGTTCACATCCCACCCAGCATTTGAGGACCGGATCTTCGTTCAAACGCAGAAGAATCGCTGCAAGCAGAGGACAGCAGTTGCCAGGACATATCAAATTCGGGCTGACTGAGTATTACCACAGGTTACCCCTACCCTGTGTCAAATGAGAAATTACAGAAGACGTTACCTCCGGACGGCACGGTCATATTATTATAACAGGAGAGGCAAACACCACCTCGAACGACGTGCTTAACTACAGCGTCAGCACAAACTCAGCTGATGCTAAAGTTGACGCGTGACGCATCCAGTGGCAACGTTGTTTCAACTATCGGGACACACCAGTCTACGACGTTGCGGGGATGTCGGGAACGTAGACAGGGACAAACCGTCTCTTTGAACGTGCGGTAATATTAATGATAAGAGCATGGCAAACCTGACAGGAGGAAAGAAACAAGAGTGTTTTTTCGGAGCTTTATCACGTACTGAGCATCTACGCACCCAATTTGAAGAGCTGGGCTCAAAGGGTTAACGACTACAGTATAGGACCGGCATTTGCACCAGCAATTTTCAAACGTCTCGCAATTTACAACACCACAATTTTTCGTAGATCAGACTCCACACATAGATTTATATGTACATGAATGGTCTCCAGAAAAAAATTAAACAGCATCAGAGGTGATGTTGTGTTGTAGGACTAAGTATGAATTCAACACCTTATCGCGCATACACCACCACTTGCGCAAGGCTAAAAAGAGTATATCAGCAAGCTCGTCGTTATCGTTCCGTAAGATCAGCTAATCCATCGTCATCCACACTCCCACCATGATCACACTCGTCGATCTCATCCACTGCTTCTCCCTGGGCACACTTGCTGGCAAGGACGGGCTTAGGCAGTGGTTCCTCTAGCTTGCCTAGCTTCGGTTGAGTCCACCGAGTTCGTCGCCTCTCCGCTTTTGCTAAATCCCTCTCCACTCCACAGGCCACAAGCTCATCCCTGTTTCCGATTCCTTCCATGCTGCCATCACTTCCATTCGCTCGTCCATTTGTTGACGCCGTTCTTCCCGCGCCACTTCCTCGTCAACAATTGCCTTTTCGTGTTCAACAACACGGTCGTGGAACTCATCGCTGGTGCTGGACACTACTATATTATCTTTGCAGCCATATTAAGGATAGTACTATTAGTAACATCGTCCCTGATTACGCCCATGGATTAGATAGTGATAACACCACAAAATACACTGTTCACCGGCATGTGGCTGGCAAGAGAAAAACATGCGCGCGAAATAGATTTAAGTCATAGAAATGTTACCAGACACTATGTGCACTGTTTATACAAGTTTGACGAGCTCAGAGACAAAGTTCAGCTGACCATCAACCATATATTGCAAAAAAGCCTCATTTTGGATGAAAAAGTAAGAGATATTTAATGTTAGACAATAGAACAATCAAATACTGTCTCTGTATGCATGACTAGGCAGTTTACTTACTAGTTTTAGATACTTGTAGAGGGCCCAAAGTGCAGAGTTTGAGCACTGTGACATGTTGGCGCAAGGGCCGATGGTGGCGCAAATGCCGGTCCTATACTGTATTACTGGGGAGTACTTATCTACCTGACGTCCGATGTCGTGAAAGATATCGATGGACAGATGGACAATAACAAATAATCGCAAAAGTTCAGAGGTAAACTGGGTAGGTAGATACCGTGAGACGGAGTGGTATCAAGCGA
>MU121108.1:16431-43145 GCA_014904835.1 Paxillus ammoniavirescens
TAGATACTTGTAGAGGGCCCAAAGTGCAGAGTTTGAGCACTGTGACATGTTGGCGCAAGGGCCGATGGTGGCGCAAATGCCGGTCCTATACTGTACTAACCTGAGACATCAGACTCCCTAAAAATTAATGACTTTGGACACGGCTTGCAATTGTTGGAGTACCAAAAACTTAGGCCTTGCCAGGACTCGAACCTGGGTTTTGAGAACATTGGCAGTCTACATGCCACATCAGAATCTCAAGTGATAACCGCTACACTACAAAGCCGATAGCCAGGGCGATGGTTGCGTTAATTTGGGCAGGGGGAGCACTTGTACGCCTTCAGCGAATGGCCATACTTCCCAACTTCGACTGACTTGGTCCGACTAGACAACTCCTACGTTATATAATGTACAACCAAGATTTGCAAGCAAGGCGAGACTGATACTGAAGCTCGTGTTATACAAATGAGGAAAAAATAAAACATATCGAATGGGAGTGAGTAGGACTAGCAACTCTCTAGAACTCAGGTGAAACGAGCTTGTTTCCCACATCTTGATGTGGCGAGGTCGTAATGCTGGTTCTATTTCCCAGACTGTGGTCTTGTCAGATATACGCCGTCGAATAGCAGATCGGAGTCACCCACACGGCCCACAACCCGATTGACTGATCATGTAGATCAACTATCCATTACACTTTTTCGTTTCTGCAAGAGGTAACCCTTTTTTAAAGCCTCCCTATTGATCAACGAATATGCACTTACCGCCACATACATTCTGGCGCAGTGTGCACTCAACACGGGTGGCGGTAACGCTGAAGAGGGCGACTGCAAGGTCGGTGACGTTGACGATGACGACGACCCAGCCCTATGTGGGGTATGGTAGCTCTGAACAATCGATAATCAGAGAGCGCCTCCCCGAGATACAGACGGAACTCACTGAGCCTCCTTGCAAGGTCGGTGACATTGACGTTAATGTTGACGTCGACCCAGCCCTATGTGGGGTATGGTAGCTCTAAGCAATCGATAATCAGAGAGCGCCTCCGCGGGATACAGATGGAACTCACTGAGCTTCCTTGGATGTTCTTTGCGTCGTTTGTGAACTTCTGCTCGTCGTCGAGCTAGGGACATCAATTCCTGTCACTCCACATTTGCAATCTGTAACCTACCCGGACAAATCCCGTTGTCTTGCGCGCACTCATGTCCACGAGAAGCTTCTTGATATTATAGAGGGAAAGGTCACGATCAGACGAATGATTCGGAAGGGCCTGGGTTAAATGGTACTTATGGGCGTCTTATTAGCGCGCAAAAGCACCACTTCCAGGGCCAGTAATAATAGCAGCCTCGAGGCTCACATATTGCGTTTGTCAATATTGAAATTGCCCGATGTTCCTTAGGTCCTGTGTGCCGTGTTCTTGGGAGTCACACTCGGCGACTTGCTCTCGGGGGCCGGTGGCTGGCCACATGAACCGAAGAACATCCTATACGCGCTTGAGTCATTATCAAACGGGGATCATACCTAAGGTCTTGTGGGCAAGCTCCCGATTCCATGTTGGGCCAGGGGAATACTAGATGCCGCGCCGAGGGGATCTCCCGGGTACTTCGCGTGGGCAGAACCAAACGGAAGTAAGGTGCTCATACGATTCGTGGACGTTAGCTGGACAAACTGAGCAGTGGAGGTTACATCTCTCCAGTTTAGCGCCATTATCCTGATCTGTGACGGACGGCGTTTAGCGAACAAACTTGACACCGGCGACGGCAACCTTCTTCTGCCACTCGACTAATCGTACCTGAGATTGTCATTTTTTAATATGGTCAACTCGGACTGATTCAGGGGCACAGCAATCTGAACCAATCCGTAGCCGTGCTCTGTCCGACCTTGTCGCAGAATCACTTTATCCGCTCCACTCAAGGGGAGATCCGAAATGTCCTGGATCCAGTCTTCATATCAGGCTTGCCCATCGGCGGGCGAGAGAACTGCGACTTTCTCTTAGCCATGGTCTTATCGCTGATTGAAACAGCCCGAATCAACCTGTGACTGCGTCTGAATCTGATCCCGTCGCGGAAACGCTTCATCCGCTCCACCTCAAGGAGAGATCCGACATGTCCTCGATCCGGCCTCCGTACTAGACCTGCCCTCGGCGGGCGACAGAAATGCAGCTTTCCTCTTAGCCGTCGCCCTATCGCCAACAGAACAGGTGCGAAACCGAGTGTCCCGGGCTCAGACAGCCCAACTTGGGGGGGTTTTGAACGCCACCAGGCAAGGCCAACGTTTGTCCTCTACGACGTTTTGGTGTGGTAGACTGAAGATGGAGAGCAGAGGTTTCATTCGCGAGGGGCAAGGAAGAGGTTGATGAGAGGCTGAGAATATCTTAGTATACGCAAATTGCCTTGATCCACCGCAGATGGGCCCTGGACTGTAGTCTGTGGGAGACAGATGTAGGTTGCTGTCCTTGAGGACCCGTCACGACCTCCCAGAATCGGAAGGTGCGTTGCATCTGGAATGGTATGCTAAGAGTAGAACTACCGCGGCTGGTCTCGTACTTACTTGGGTTGTATGGTAACTTGTATGGAGGGTTCTCGGGTGTGTTAGTTAATTCGAGGGTAACGCACCGTTTGTAGCAGAGATGAGTGTGGAGCGAGATGAGGATGCATCGATGAGTAGCTTGGGGACCTCTATTCATCACTGAGCACACATAACTGGTGGCTTTGGTGGGAGAGACGCAAGTAGGGTAACAAGGGGTGACTCTTCAACGTTTTAACTCTTCCCCCTACAAGACTAATCAGCTAATTCAGTAGGCGACTGGTTTGACGTACTCGGTTGATGTAATAGACATGCACCACATACACCTGTGCCGATGCATACCACTTCAACTCAGACAGACCCAGGACGCAACCCACAGGCCTTAAATTGACTTCGCCCCAGGCAGATGGCTTCTGGTAAGAGAGATGCCATTGCCAGCAGAACTGCAAAGAACGCGTTGGCTTCACGTGACCACGACGCGTCGAGTGGCCCACGCGTCTTATGCAATTTCCCAGGGTTGATCAAGCCAAGTTCACCTCAAACATCGCCGACAGCGACCAGGCTGTTGTCAACGACGACGACGACAGCAGCGACAACTCATCCCCATAGCGAGCAAGGAAGAAACCGCGCCACGATGACCATAGCCTCAACTTCCAGACTAGCCCGCCCAGCCCCATTTACTCCCAAGCGTCCTCTTTCTGTATCCTCGAACGGCGACCTCTCGACCCCGTCTATCCTCAACACCGCCAAGAAGTACAAAGCTGCCCTCTCCTCAGAATCCCGAATTCGCACAAATAAAGCTCCAGTGCATTCTTCGCTTGCGCCTGTTCCTGGAACTCCCACTAAATCAAATGACGGTTCACGACCCAAGACACCGTCCACTCCGAGAGGAACAAGTCCCGCACCTGGCTTATTTATGGGCCCCGGAGACATGTCTATGGATGTGAGTAGGGTTGACCCGGAAGAAGCACTCGTAGACTATGAGACCCTTGAAGCGGGAGACGTCTCGGCAGACATTGATGAAGGGGAGTTGCCCATTCCCGAGTACGGGAAAGAAGACAAGGTTCTCGTATCTATTCGGTCCGTTTCCATCTAGGTTCGTGAGTCGTGTCACCTTCTAACCAACCCTCCGTTAGAATTCGCCCCACAAATGGACACCAAGCCTGGGACAGTTCCGTTCCCCATACAATCAAACTCCTACCCCAACATGCCAAAACGACACTCACCCCTGCTCCGGAATTCCATTTCGATGAGGTCCTTTCAGGGTCTGAAAACAAGCCCATATATAACGCTGTCGCAAGGAGCCACGTATGGGCTGCGATGGAAGGATACAACGCTGTCATATTCGCATATGGACAGACAGCAAGTGGAAAGACCTTCACACTTGTAAGTCATGTCCTATAGGCCATTTCTTGGACTAATTTAGCGTGTGTTACAGTCCGGAAACGAAGACCAACCAGGTATAATCCCGCGGGCTATGAAGGACGTTTTTTCTCATATCCGGCGAGCACCGACACGCGAATATCTTCTTCGTTGCTCCTACCTTGAGATCTATAACGAAACAATCTATGATCTCCTTTCTCCGCCTTCGGTGTCGGCAACGCAGCCCGTGCAGATAATCGGACAGGGTGTGCTGGCGCCACTTCGAGAGGAGGTTGTCACGAGCCTCAAGAGTGTGCGTGAGGTGATGGAGCGCGGAGAGAGGCATCGGAGGACCGCGAGTACGGATTGGAACGAGAGGAGTAGTCGGAGTCACAGCGTGTTCAGGCTTGTTATTGAAAGCAGAGAGAGAGGCGAGGGGAAAGCGGAGGCGAGTGGCAGACAGACACCCGGACCGAGACCACCGACCCCTGGGGGCACGAGACTGCAGACGATCGGAGGCAGGAGTGTGCAAATGTCAGTTTTGGTGAGTTGCTAGCTTTCTCGACGTGAAGAGAACGGTAGTACCCACTAATTGTGTTTAGAGTTTAATCGATCTGGCGGGGTCAGAGAAAGCAACGTCAGACAAGGAACGGACACGGGAGGGCAAGTATATCAATACGAGGTACCTCTCTCACCAGGCATTAATGATCTGCGTTTCTGCACTAATGCGATCAACAGTCTTCTTACTCTCGGGAGCGTCATTGGTACTCTTGCAGAGAATGCCGCCAAGAACAAAACGTACGCTCCAACTCTCCCAACGTCATCCACATGGAGTATTCATCTCTTTTTCCCCCTAGCGATCACGTCCCTTACCGCAACTCCAAACTCACCCGTCTCCTGCAGCCCTCTCTCTCCGGCGACGCTCGGATTAGCGTCGTTTGCACTATCAACCCAGATGTGAACGCGGTCACGGAGAGTACAAGCACGCTACAGTTCGCATCGCGAATCAAGCGAGTACAATTGAACGCCAAAAAGAAAGAAGTCGTCGACACAGATGCTCTCATCGAAAGGTACCGAAAGGAGATCGAAGAGCTCAAGAACAAATTGGCAGAGCGGGAGGCAGAGGCACCAGTGAGGAATCGGCGGTTGAGTGCCCGAGAGGTGGGTCCCAACACTACTACCGAGTCGAGTGATTGAGAAGACTTTACTAATTGCTGCCTGGGCCCCTTTTTTGACAGCAAATCGACGAGTCGAAAGCGATGAAAGACCTCAATGCGCGAATACAGCAGTTAACGAAGCTGATCCTGACGAGTCAGACGGTGGATGAGAGTAAAGGGGACGACTCCCGTCCTGCAAGTCCGTCCAAAGTCGATTTCGATATGTCGCCTTATCAGGTCGGTGGTTTGTGCTTCTTTGGTTCAAATTATGTTGTTGATGTGTCTTGCTTTTTCCTGCGCGTAGCTCCAACAAGAACTCCTTGGGGCACGACGTCAACTTGAATCACAAGCCACTCAAATACTCTCGCTCGAAGCTGCCCTGCTCGCACGACCCGAGCTCCCGCCTGACGCACCCGAAACTGAAAAAGACAAGCTCATCGCTGACCAACAAAAGACCATCCGTGAGCTAGAAATTGTAGTGTGTGGGTACGAAGACAACCTCGGAGAGCCGCTCCGTCAAGTACGCGAAGACGTAGAGCGAGAATGGGAGGCACGACTCGCTGAGGAGGTGACACGACGAGAAGAGAAAGAAGCATGGGCCGCTGAGCTTGTGAAACAGCTCGAGAAGGAGAAGAAAGTTAGGATGACGTTGGAGGATGAGAGAAGGGCACTTGCGGCGTTTGTGAGCAAGTTTGATTCGTTGGGGCTGGGTGGTGGGAACATGCTCTCCTCGTCCAAGCCTGTGTCGTCGTTGCAGTCTTCGTCGGTGAGGGCGAAGTCGGCGTTCGGAAGCCGGGTCGGAAAGGGTGGTCTTGGCATCGTGGTCGAAGAGACTGAGAGTCCGATGAGGATAGACCTAAAGAATCAGCCGAGTCTGCTGGAACAGACGCCAGAAGATGAGTGGAGTCTGATGGACGATGTCAGCTTCGACATAGAAGTTGGGAAAGCAAAGGTGGGAGGGGTCATCACAAAGAGAGCAGAAAGTCCGCTGAAGGAGGTCCTTGCGAGCAAGGAGAATATCCCGGTGTAAGATGAGGTATGGTTTTGATAGGATGTACCTTATGATCGAATGTTGGCTCATCTTTTTATGCTGGCCATGTTTTTCTTTTCGTTCTATGTACCATCACTGGATCTTCATCTCGAGCAGCAATTATTGAAGTACTTTGAACCGTTCTTCAACGTTCCGAGTGAACCCCTTGGCGATTACAGAACCCTGCCTGGCGGGTGGGCGAATGTATATATGTTGTATATTGCGGCAATGGAATCGTAGTTGGCCTTTCCTAAGCTTCGGTCAAGTTATTATTCAATGATAACACAACTTGCCCAGCCCAACTTGAAGTGGATCACATACAATGATACTGACAGAGAGCAACCTCAGTTAGATCGCAATGTCACAATTCTCTTCCAAACTTCCCACAAGTCCTGCCAGCGCCACTGTGTTTTACTGATTTTGAGTGTAACCTCTGCGGAAAGGTCATGTTGTATCAGGGCAAACTTGGAGTTTCGGGAACAGCGGAGGAAACAGAACCACTTCTTGGTTCAAGTTTCCGATCGCCTTTCGAGCCAAGTGGAACCGCAGGGACTCAAGATGGCGCTGAGAGCGGTGCGTAGAAATGGACTATCTTTGAGAAATCCGCTCAGTTCGTACAGTAAATCCAAGAACTCTTGTCGACGATGCACCCGACGCCAAACGGCGGCTGGGTACGCTCTCACTAGGACGATCAGTGTCAAGAACTCGATTTCACCTTCTGTTTCTAATAGGATTGCTCAGCGCAATGTCACTCATCTTTAACAGGGTCATCGGAACCGGGTATAGTTATCTCCGCTCGGGCGGAACGGAGAGATTGATCATATCTACAGAGTCTTTGCAGCACCAAGTATCATTCTCAACTCCTCGGGAAGCGTTGGGATGACATTCGTGATGTGGGTTCTCGGATCTTTGGTCGCTGCTGCAGGAACCGCAGTGTACGTTGAATTTGGAACAGTAACATTCACTCTCACGCACGCATCATACAAAAGTTCCTGAGACGTGTTATGCCCTAGGGCCTCCCTCGCAGCGGAGGCGAAAAGACCTACATGGAGTACATCTATCGACGCCCAGCGTTCATGATTACCTGTGTTTACGCGCTATACGGGTTTTCTGTTGTAAGATATGCTCTCCTTCCGCCTCTAATGCCTCACTTGCTCTTTTGGCTATCTAGGGATGTATCTCTGCAGCTAGCGTTGCCTTTGGGGAATGTAAAGTGCTCGCACCCACATCGTCGTTCACAAGTGCTCAGGTCAATTCCAGACGCACTGCATGCTTTAGCACACGAACCAACTGCAACAAACGTCCGTGTCGTGGCGTTCTTGTGCTCGACATTCTGCCTCATCGTCCACGGCGTTTTCCTCAACTTTGGCCTCAGACTTCAGAATGCCCTCGGCGTATTCAAACTGCTAGTCTTGATGCTGATTGCCGGTTCTGGTTTGCTCAGCTTGGTCGGCGTGCCAGGCTTTGCTGTCGGAGAGCAATGTGATCAACCCAATAACTTCACTTGGATCACGTTCTGGGAAGGCTCTAATCTTGGAGCTAATGCGTTCGTGACTGGGATGTACAACGTGCTATGGTGAACTCGACTGGGTAGGCTTTTGGGCATGTCGGAGCTAACCCAGGCTGTAATAGGTCCTACATCGGCTACTCGAATGCGAACTATGCGTTGTCGGAGGTCCGCGACCCCGTTCGTACTATCAAACGCGCCGCCCCTCTGGCAATGCTCTTAGTGGCTTTCGTGTACCTCGCAGTGAATGTGGCATACTTTGCGGTAGTATCCAAGGCTGACATGCTTCGTGGCGGTACCATCCCGGCGTAAGAGACGTTTCCTCGTCTTTGTGAATTCAGCGAAGTTAACTCATATCAGTGCCTTACTCTTTCGCAACCTGTATGGCTCTGCAACAGAGAGGGTAGGTGTGATCTGTTGCCGAAGATCGGAAGAACTATGCTCACCCCCGCCTTAGGCTCTGAGCGTCGTTATCGCACTTTCCATGCTGGGAAACATCCTTGCAATCCTGTTTACCCAAGGCAGAGGTGTGTTGCTTCCAAATGGCTTATATAGTTGTACGTCCTCAAGCAAACTATAGTCGTCCAAGAGCTAGGACGTGAAGGTGTTCTCCCATACTCCTCATTCTTCGCAAGGAACAACCCATTCAACACTCCCTTGGCCGGACTTTTCACACAATATTTGGTTTCGGTTATCTTGATGGCGGTTGCACCACCTGGGGATGCGTATCTTTTCATAGTCAACTGTGCGTATTGATCACTGTCTCGCTCCTTGTCACTACTCATGGAAGGCTGCTAGATGGATCATATCCGCTCGCGTTGTGCAATCTTCTGATCTCCGGAGGACTTCTGCTCTTGTATACCCACCCCTTTAAGTCATACAATTGGAACCCTCCCTTCCGAGCGCATAAATATGCGGTCGTATTTTTCTTCCTCTCCAACGTCTTCCTAGTCGTGGTCCCGATGATACCTCCATACGCTGGTTTCGAGCCCTACGAACATCTCCCATACTACGTGAGTTGTCCCAGTTGTCCCATTACAGCACGAAGCTGATGATTCTCAGTCCCACGTCGCCCTCGCACTCTTCGTAGGACTGTTGGGTGTGGTATATTGGTTCATCGTTTTCAGATGGATACCTGGAAGGAATGGATACAAACTCGAGCAAGTGACAGTTACTCGGGGAGATGGCGTTACTCGCAACGTCTTCAGAGCTATACCGGTTGCAGAATAGATATCAAATCTGCCACGATATAAGACCTGGCTGGACCCATCTCACAGACGCGCTTTAACAGATCATTTCAATCAGCTCGACAAGGTTGATAACAAATCAAATCTGGTCGATGGTACTACGAATGCAAATACTGTGGCCCTAACAGGACGGGCGCTCGTATCGAGAAGAGGTGATTCGCACCTGGCATTGACAACACCCGCAAGTTGCGAGCAAGCTACCTCAAAGGCAGTCTTTACTCGGACAGTTTGAGTTTACGATGGTCCATGCGACACATGAAACCAGTACGGTGTAGGATATGTATTATGATCCGTGATGGATGGGGGAATGGGCAGCTTTGGGCTTTCAAGTTGGGTTTGTTGTCAAGACTCACTGGCACTTGAAGCTTCTGAAGGGCCGCCATCAGACCTTTCGATCCACAGCAATAACTTGAACTTGCGAATTTGAACTTTGCGGCAGTCTCCGAAATGTGCACCTTATCCTTGACCTCATCACAAGTGATCCATGCTACGTCGTTACGCCCAATATTTGTTGAGTATAGGATCAGGCGGCATCTATCCTGTCTTTCCTCGGCCTCTTTCCAGCACGGGGTCCAGACGTGGTACCGTGCGATCGTGACGAGAGCCTTAAGCTTCAACGTCGACGTTCAACCTTCAAGTTGGCCCTTCATCTCGGCGTTCTCCATTCATATTCCACCCCACACAAGTACTAGCAACCCAGTGTCCACGCGTTGAACGCATGTTTGCCTTATGATTGGAAATAATTCGGTATGGGATGTTCCTGGTATGCTCCGAGAGGGAAGTACTTGGTCAACGTGAGGAGCACCGCCCGTCGCCCGACCCTCCAGAGTCCAGCCTCAAGGCTACGGCATGTAATACGGCATACAAGGATCCATTGGACAAAGTGACGAGCACCGCCCGTCGCCCGACACTCCAGCCTCGAGGCTGCGGCGTGTGGTACCCCATATAAGGATCTAAGACTCAGGGGGATTATTTTGAGCCTTAAAACTTAACCGTCCGGGAGTTTATCCCTCCACAAATCGTTGTTGCTCGCAGACATCATGAATAGTGGCCACCGAGCACGAATGTACGTGCGCAGGGTGAGTACATCGTCCGGGCCAACGTCCTCGTGTAGCCCATGCTGACCAGCATTAGCTCAAAGCACAGAAACTCCAGTCTAAAAACGTATCCAAAGGACAATCAAAAGGCAACGACAGCTTCAGATCGAGGTGGGAGAACGTTGTTGGTCTTATTGAGGATATATGGGCTCCACCGGATGCCCCCGGAATGAAGTTGTCCTCGCCGGTGTTGTGCGGACTGCGTGCGAAGTTCTTCTGCAGTATGTGCTTTCCTGTCACTTTCGCCATGCACTAGCAAGTGATGTGCTGCATGCTACAGGAATTGAGAGACTTTTCAAGAAATACAGCGTTAAATCTGGGTGGGGCAACTTAATTGTTGTTAGGCAGGGTGCTCCTTCGACGCCGCCGGTGTTGTCCAAACATAGTGCTAGGATGCTCTGCAGTACGTGCTTTTCTGTCATTCGCCCCGTAAGCTAGCAAGTGACGAGCTGTATGGTGTAGGAACAAAATAGTGCGATGGGCCAAGGTAGACTCCAAGCATATGCCCAAGCCAGATGTTTCTCCTGTTCTCATCTTTATTCCTATTATTCTGCTCGTGTTCCCTGCATCTACACAACACAACGCTGTGCTTTCGTTGTCACTGTTTTCACATAGCTGCTGTCCTGAATTTGGAACGCCGTCTTCACCTGATAGAGGCTTCAACTTGATCTAATCATCTTCTGTGCAATATTGACGGTCTTCTGCCAACCTTAGTTCTCTACGAAGTCGCCGTCACACCAGAACAAAGCTAGTGTTCCTCAATGTTCCCATGTTCAAGCTCCACGGTCCGACAGTGTTTCTCCGGAGCCTGGCAGAATCAGCGCATGAACGTAGATACGCCTCACCATCTAGACACGCTATCATTTCTCTTCGCTCTGTGTACCGCCCTTCCACTGAATCCCTTCTATCAATTAACGATTCCAATTCTTTGTTCATCGCCATTTGACAGACCCGTCAGTGCCCAAGTGACAAGCGACGGGTCACCAGAAGGAATGGTCATATGCAGGACCTACTTCGACTCCAGTCTGTCTACTGGTACCCAAACTGGAATGAACCCAGTAGATCCGACCTACTCGGATGCACAGGTCGTTTCTTGATCCATGTAGTGCTACGCACGCCTGCCAGCGCTCAAAGACCATCGCGAAGGAATCGGTGGTCCAGTCTTTACTCTGGGCTGCAGTCACCAAGGGATCAGATGAATGATTGCAGTACTTGCGGCCATCTCACTGAGCGCTGATCCAAGATCCATTGACAGAAAGCGCATTTGTGGTTTCGGTTCACAGCACGTATGCAGGGGCACCGCGGAGTGGCCATTTGAACTGCCCAGATAGGGTGGGAATAAGTTAATTAATTGTTAACCCCAATAACGGCATTAATATTATTAGCCAGTTGTTGAGTGACTAGTTATTAACTGACAAGTCAAGGGGTTTGCCTTCAGCGTCACTGGCAGTCATGCATTCATGCTAGGCAGTGCTACGAAGCAGATTCCCTTCCACTGCCCACATCAGAGATACAGCCAATTTGGTTCGGCTGCCAAAACTCATAAGATGTTACTTCGTGATTCGAACACCTGCTAGTTATTAGCGAGGTTATCAAGTGGTAGGTGAGTTTTTACTTGATCTTACCATACCCTGTACCCAGGACAGTACATATTACGCAAATCGGATTCATCCAGGGACAACGCCCATGCCTCGAGTCTTGGAGTGGAACTTCGAACAGACGCCAACGCTGCTCGATTGTGATGAGTTTGGAGCATCATGATCCGGTCCTGTACCGGCGCCACCGCTCATATCGCAGTACCGGCAAACTCATGGTTTCCTCGTGAATGAAATCGATTCAAGTTGGGTGTGTGATGCACCTACAAGCTCTCATATCCCTGAAGTCCATCATAAACGAGGCAAGATTCTCTACATGGACAAAATGGTGCTCTCCGCATATATAAAGGGCGTACAGACGCCCCCAAGGTTTTGTCTCCAAACCCTGTCGTCCGCGAAAATTCGTGTTTGCATTCCCCACTGCTCTCGACCTGTCAACTTCTATTTGTCTAATGAATAAAGCAGGAGCAAGGAGGTACATCCGTCGCGTGAGTACATCATGTACTTGAAGGGAGCTGATAACGCTGTGCATATGCTGACCGATAGTAGTCTGAATCGCAGGGAGAACGCCACTCCCAGGAGGGATCTTCCCAAGCCAACAACCCTAGTAGTTCGGGGCGCGGGAACTCTGTTAATCTCAGGCAGGATACCACGTCGGATTCAGAGACGCTGTGCGCTTCCCCGGCAGAGCTGCCTTCGACGCCGCCGGTGATGTGCAAACATCGTGCTAGAACGCTCTGCAGTATGTGTTTCTCTGTTATTCGCCCCATATACCTGGAGAGTGACGTGCTACACGCTGTAGGATCTCTGTCGGGGTGGGGGAACATTGTTGCTATCAAGCAGGATACCCCATCGGAGGCATCAAACACTTCCCAAGCGGAGCTGTCTGCGACGCCGCCGGTGTTGTGCGGGCCACGTGCTAGAACGTTCTGCTGTATGTGCTTTTCTGACATTCACTCCGTATCAGAGAAGTGACGCGTTACGTATTGTAGGAACCAAATAGCACGATGGGTCAAGATAGGAGCATGCCCAAACCATCTCTCCTGTCCTCGTATTTATTTTTATTATCCTGCCGCCATTGTACTCCCTGCATCTCGCGTACTTACGACTGTGCTTTCGCTGCTACTGTTTTCACATGACTCGTGCTCCGAGTCATCGATTACTCTGGAAACCTGGTGTTTCACAACTTGAATTCAACTTTATTCTGGTTATTTCTTTCTGCAGATATGTTACATGCCGACACCTTACTTCTCTACGAACGCAACAATAAAGCTGCTTTTCCAGCTCAGCGTCCAGTGCTCGGTTTTGATGCGACACACGCCCCACAAACGATCCCACGTCAGATCTGGTCAGCACATGTCTGAACGCTCACACCAATCTGTGACGTCTGAAGCCAGCTTACACTGCCCAGTGAAGGGGCCTACAATACACCTCACCGTCTAGACACGATATTTCATCGCATACGGATGAAATCGTCTTGCAGTCTAGATCCCAGTGCTTGAAAATAGAAGTCGGAAGGCGTATGTTGACCGTGGAGCAGAAACCTCACGTGCGCCGATCAACCGACTCAAAAGAGTCTTCCGACGTGTGATGATGACGGTAACCCACACTTTCGCATTCAAGTTCCCCCCATACATCTATTCAACACACCGAGACAATACACATCGATGCGCTTGGAGCGCGTATATAGTACCGACTGGGACGCAGCGCGCTTAGCACTTGCATTCACCAGGCTTGCATGCGCAGCTACAACACCAAAAGACTCAGCACCATATCACAAATGGGACAGAATGGTCGACTTACGAGGTACCGCAACCACAGGCGGAGCTGCCGCAGTTGTTGAAGTTGACGGGGACGGAAGTGACCTGTACAGCGGGACCAAAGGTTCCGGTGAGCCTGAGTGAGCACGGGTATGGGATGAGAAACACTGACGGTGTTCATGATGTTAGTTCGAATGGATAAACAAGTTCAAGTTGTTTGATGAAGTATTTCTGCTTTTCTCTGTCGAGTCTTTATACATCAGCCCCTATTTGGTGTTGTTTATGGGAGGATATCAATCTCGGAGGATCAGTCCGATGGAACTGTGTGGATACAGGTTATAATCAGCTGTTCGGAGGCAGTTTGGACTGGGACGCGCACCGAATTTCAGACACTCACGCAAGATGCCGGGATGTCATATAGGTACAGCACTGGTACAGCCTGTAAGTTTCCTGAATCAACTAGCCAGCGTGGCCTGGCATTACAAGTACCTCAGAAAATGGGGTTGGATCGTTTATTGTAATTGAGGCGGCATGTCTGGATTTAACAATGCGGGAATTCTCTTTTCAATTTATCAGGTTGTAACGGCTCCGCTTGTGTTCCGTCTGTAAAGGTAAGGTCATATATCTTGGCGCCGTCAACGTCGCAGGTTGACGTCGATGTTGACTTCTTGACTCCAAGGAGAGGCACAAAGGAGAGGGATACGATCAGTGATTCTTTCTATTGGCCAAATAGCCCGCATAAGATCGAAGAGGGAGTCATTGATAGTGCGTATTTACATCCCACTAAGAGACATATTTACCTCAATGCTGGAATAACGCGCGTGTTTGAACGTGCGTCGCACGCTCAGCCGCAGGGATGCGGGCTCCACATGCCACCTTGAACATGCTAAATTCCTGAGAACCAGTTCCTGCGAACTCTAACAATACGTACGTTAAGCGCGCAGGAATTCGGATGGGGTAGGTTTCGTACCATTCGAAGTTGCTGCGCATCTGTAAAGAGGTTCGAATGGAATTTTCGCATGCCTGTGTATTGATACCCCTATGATGGTCTTCTCACCGCCTCGCGAAGCTTCGCGAGGCAGCGAGAACACAGCATGGAGGAGATGAGAAAATAAAACAAGTCTAAAGTGGTAATTTGTTCCGCGAAGAGACCTGTCACCTCCTGTCACTTGGCAGGAGTTCTGGGTCGTTGCGAGCAATGTTTCTCTCCCCACTACTGGTCTCCTAAGAGACGCTCCCCCTGCGGGTCTTGACATGTGCCCCCAAACTGGCGTTGCGGAATCATTGCCAATGAGTTCCATTGTCTCGAGGACGGGTAATATCACGGAAAGACTGAAAGGCGTGGGGCGGCTCGGTCAGCGAATCAGCGAATAGGACAATACGTACGAAGTACTGTCCAGTGCCCAGAGCAAGGATGGCCGCGATTTCCGGAGCTCATGAGGCGCTGATGTGAATTAATCAGTTTTGTTATGGTGTTCAGAGAGAGCTTTAAGGGTGTTGTTAAGACATAGTTGCACAACGAGATAGCCTGATAATAATTTGTGAAAAAAAAAAGGCAACGGAAGCGCGCACGGTGGAATGATCCCGAAACTCCGACGACTGTGCATGCCCACACCGCGGAGTTTGAACTTTGCACTCAACAAGTTGAACAAGGTGCAACGAAGTTAGCCGTGTTCATTTCCCTTCTACTTCTTGGCTGGAAACACGCAGCGACACCGAAGGTATCCGGCAAGACTGCCCAAGCTGATTTTTCAGGCTGTGCTCATGATCGCGTCAAGTGCGACGACAGAAACAGCGCTTCATGTTTGAAACCCCAGATATCTTGCACTGATCAAGTCACTCAAGAGTGTTCCGCTTTCGCATTCAAGCTCCCCACTTAAACTTATTCAACACACCGAGACAATACATATCAAAGCACTTGGGGGACGTAGAGATTACAATTGGGACGCAGCGCGCTTAGCACTTGCATTCACCAGGCTTGCATGCGCAGCTACAACCAACAAATTCAGCACCATGTCACAAATGGGACATAATGGTCAACTTACGAGGTACCGCAGCCACAGGAGGTACTGCCGCAGTTGTTGTAGTTGACGGGGACAGAGGTGATCTGCTCAATAGGACCAAAAGGTGAGTTTGTGTTTGAGTGAACGCGGGTGTTGGATGATGCTGAACACTTACGGTGTTCATGATGTTAATTGGAGTGGATAAACAAATTCAAGTTGTTTGATGAGGTATTTCTGCCTTTCCTTGTCGGTCTTTATACCTCACTGGGCCCCTATTTGGTGTTGTTGACGGGGTTGGAGTCTGTTATCAATCTTGGGGGATCAGTCTCAGGATGGGAAGCGCGTGAACACATATTGACCCTTGCGGAGTAGTAGCAACGCTGGAGCGGAGCGTGCCGAATTCAGACAATGGCTGACAGAGCGTTTCCGAATCACGAATGGTAGCGTCCAATGAGGACTGCAGTACTGATTTAACAATTGCCTCAACATCAGATATCAAATAGCGGACCTGGACTAACTCAATACCTAGGCAATTTACGATGGGGGAGTCCCCCTTTCGAATCAGGGCGCCCCTCGGCTTCCATTATGCCGTAAGCAACAAGGTCACGTTTTACCGCCACCAACGCCGCAGGTTGTCGACCCAAGGAAAGGCACAGGGAAGAGATACGACACTTCTGTCTGCAGGCCTCAGTGCCAGAGATCGCTGCTATAGCCGTATCAGATTCGGGAGAGCGGGTTATTGATAGTATTCATCTGTAAGAGTTCTATTCGTGTTGGACAAGAGTGGAACAACACATCGTCCTTTCCGTGCGTTGGAGACAAGTGGCGTGTGCCGCAAGCTCTCAGCTGCAGGGATGCGAGCTCCACATTGAGCGTCCTAAAACTCGCGAAGTCTAACAATATCATAGGCTTCAATGAACTGGCTCGCGAAACTTCACGAGGATGGAGGAGATAAGATAATTGATAATTATAATAATTTGTTCAGCTTCAGGGTAGCAGAGGCTAGCCGAGGGAAAACTCGTTCTGTCACCTCCTGTCACCCTTGGCAGCCAGCTACGGTGACGCAGGGTCCCTGGTGGCAGGAGTCCCGGGTATGGGCAAGCATCTTGCATCCTGCGAGCAATATTTTTCTTTCCACACCACTTCCACTCTCCTAAGAGACAGTCCCCCCAATTGGCTCCGTGGAATCATTTTCAACGAGATTGTTATAAGGGTATCATGGACAAGTAACGTCACGGAAAGACCGGAAGGCTTCAAGTTGTCGGGCGGCGCGATGAGCGACTAGGTCGATATTGACCAATGCACATACGAAGTACCAGCCAGAGCAGGAAAAAAGCAACCTGGCAGCGGTTTCCTCATGAGTGTGGCACGACGAAAGGATCCGAGAGGTTGGATCCGACGCGGACGTACTGCGGTATCACAGCACGCCGTATCTCATTCATGTCACATGTGAGTGTAGAACAATGACGCGTCCCTTCATCCTGATTAGTAGAAAACGATGGTGACGAGTTCTGCTCCCCGTTGGTCTCTTCTTGTCTCAGAAGAACACTCGTCGTCAGGATGCCGCGTGCTTTAATATTGAGGTGCAGACTCCCGAACTTGATCACTGCTTTCTAACGGGACCCGCGGAGCCCTGGCTACCGGTTTCTGGGGTATTTTCAAAAGACGGAATTTAGTGGTATGCTCTATAGATAGCGTTGGTCTCGTTTCGTTATAGGGCACGATGTATCCCTAGTATCCCAACACAGCAAGATCTTGACCGAGATCAAGGTCATCATAGCCTCGATACGCGAATTGCAAAGTGGGAGAAAGTGCCTCGCTGGCATATTCGTGGTAGTCCCAGCACTCACGTTCAGGGAGCTGACGATTTGTAGTTCATCATGATCTTAGGTCGTGCTCCACAAGCGCGATCAAGTGCGGGAACGAGCCCTCTCAAGTGTTTTACCTCTGAGAGTCCCAGCCGGAGCCTGGATAAGATAACGATCGGTATATTATGTAAGGGCAGGAAAGTACATTACACAACTAACAAACAATACCACTACCACTGGGTGCGTCCTGCACCGACACAGCTCAATCATTGACCCCTCCATCGCTCCTCCAATACACCCTCCTTACCCATCTCCGCCGGCGTGTCACCCATCCCTCTCCAGGCCTTGCATCCGCGCGGGGATTAGACCACGTATCGGTGGTATACGTCCATCCGTCTAAGCCACGCATGAGTCAGCAAGAGAATCAGAGGGAAATCACAAAAAGTGATCTTAACTGCTTACCTTCGTCCGCCCCCGTGCCTGCCCCTGTCCGCATTCCTGTCCGAGAAACATCTTCAACAGCCCACCTCGCCTCCAAGTCGGGCCTCCACCCCTCGGTTTCAACAAACGTCCATCCGGGGGATAGCGAGAACGTCAAGTTGCTGCTATGCAGAGAACCTTCGTTAGTACCAGTGGTGGACTATTTGTACTTGGTTGTAGAGGGGATGATGAATATATGAGAGGTTAAAGGGTCGAGAGACCAAGTAAGACTATCCAAGAGTGTCGATCAACCCCAAAAAGACGGTGCACGCACAGGAAAAGAGAGGAAAAGAGAAAAAAAAAGGTAAATCACCCACCTAACCTCACCTCCAACCCCACTCCATCCATCCCTACCCCTCGTCCACCCGGCCCTCTCACCCACCCTCAAATTCGCCTTCGACCACGTCCCCGTCCTTGTCCCCGCACCCCTGTCACCTTCCCCACCCCCACCCTCTGTACACTCATCCCTTCCTTGTGCATCCACATCCCCAAAGGCCAATGAACTCCGCCGCCCCACCCCACCACCCCCGACCCACCGCTCGTTCTCCCAAAGTTCCACCTCTGCCATACACGCACCCCACACCGCATCTTCGAGCCTGTCATCATCCGCTAAACGACGCAACGCCATGCGCATGCGTTTCGGGGTTAGCGAGAAGGTCAGGGTGTTATTGAGGGGAGGTGGTGTCGGAGAGTGGGGTTTCAGTCCCAGTTTAGAGAGCAGGAGTGAGAAGGGAAAGGTGAGGGATGCTCTTGCGGATCGGGGGCTTGGAACCCGAACGGAGAGCGTGACAGATAGATTGGATAATGCCTTGAGTCCTCCCCGTGCTGCCAACGTCCCCCTCACAAAAGGATGTGTACACCCCACGCCCCCAACACCCGCTAAGAAAAAAAGTAGGCGCAGCGGGAGGATGTCGGCCATGAGCACGGGGAGGAGGAGGAAGAACGAGATTATGGTTAAGAGGAAGAGCGGGTGGTGTGGTTGTTGGGGGTGTGGAGTTAAAGGCGGTGATTGAGACGAGGGTCCGACCGTATGTTGGGATGAACTGGACGCGTAAATTTTGCTTGAAGGTGGGGTAGCAGTTGATGTTGACGTTGAAGAGGTCTTGAGGTAGGATTGTGTAGGAGAAGATGAGGGTTGAGGTGGGTTACACGTCGACGAGGATGGCATAGGGGGCGGTTGTGATTGTGACGTCTGCGGAGGTACGAGTAGAGGGAGAAGAGAGATGATGGCGTCGTGACCGTCGGACCTCAAGTCAACATGTTCGATCAGCACACGACATCCATATATATGCCATGGAGAGATGCGAGACGGAATATACTCACAAAATGCCCATGAGGTTCTGAATGGCCTGTATATTAGCTTGCCAATCCACGGTCCCTTCGCCAACGTTGATAGGCACAGAAGGTGTACCCGGATCAGGATAATGCGCAACCATAACGCCCAATAACAAAACGTGGGGGATCAACAGCGCCATCCTCGGGAAATAGCCTTGACATACACAGACCCATCAACACACCAACAAGGAACAGAGTGACATGCACGCACACAAAAAGGCATACGCGGCTAGCCACACGGTGGTACGCCTCCAACCTTTCTTCCAGAGGACGATTTCCTCGATGCGATCTTGAAGCCAGAACACGGGGCCAATTTTTGCGATGAAGCGGCGGAAGTTTGAGGTCATGATTGGGAGGGAGAGTGAGTCGCGAGTGCTGAGAAGGGTATATGGTGGTGCTCGTGGGTTTGGTGTGGCGATCGCGGTGGAGATAATGCTGGTGGTGGAAGGTGGGGCAGAAGGAGTGACCAGCGATGACGCGGATGTAGGGAGGGAGGAAGAGAGGAGAAGTTGAGGGACGAGAGAAAGGGCCGATTTAGTTGGGGACATGAACGAGTTCGCTGTCGTACCAACAGCACTGGGAGGAGTGATATTGATACCATCGAATTGGACACGCCACGATGATGGTGCAGAGGTGGTAGTTTGTGATGAAGGTTCAGGGAGTGAAGTGAGTATCTTGGTGGCTGGTCGTATGGAATGACCCAGCGTGTCTTGAGAAGATGATGTGAGACGAATAGCAACTGAAGGAATATCCACGTATTCGAATGTGGCCATCGTCGACGAAGTCTCGCGTTGGGGGCACTGAGGACAGCTGTAGATGAATCACATGCAACCACAATGTATCTGATAACTCACCGCCGTCCCAACTATATGTGTCGCTGGTGTCGAGCACAACGTTCCCAATGAAAAACAACCACTTCTACGCGCAATTTGAATGTTTTTTTTTGAACAACAGTAGTGGTGCCCGCAGTTGTGAGTGACAGTGACCAAGTACTGAGGACGACAGAGCCGAACTGAATACAGCACAACCGCGTCATCTCTTTCATGTCACCAACATTCACGTCATCCAGCTGACCTCATCTCCTCGACAACTCCGAGTCCAACACCAAACACCCTTGCCCACACCATCACCGACGACGACGACGACGACGCATCCATCCGTCGTCGCTTCGAATGATGTTAAACCTCTCACCGCGTCAACTCCCACCGACCTTCCTCCCTTCTCTCAACAGCCTCCTCGCATCCCTCGATCTACCCTTCGCTCTTGACAATCCAACAGATCTCACTCCTTCTCTCCTTCTTGCCATCCTCGAATCCCTCATCAACGCTCGTCTGCCTATCCCCCAGACCGTCCGTGTCTCGCGTACCAGAGATGCTAAAGCACGTGCTATGCTCGTCTTGCTCGGTGTCCTCGAGTGCGATGTCCTCCGCGGGGGCACTGAAGCCGACCACCCTCAGGACCGGAGCACGAGTACGCACGTAGACGACTCTGTGCTCGGTGCAGGAGGAGTCAGCGTAGACGGGTGGGCGGACGATATCGGACTCGGCGACGTGGACCCTGAGCGACTTGCAGATGGGGGATGGGAAGAGACCATATTCGTCGGTGAGCTGTTGTGCTGGCTGGCGAGAAGGAAAGGGATTTTGCCCCGTCTGAAGCGGCCGCATGGGTCTGCGACTCGTACCACTCGAACGTGCTCGTTGTATTCCAATCGTCACTCGTATGGAGACGAGGAGGGGGACACAGCAGACTTCTCATCTTCCCTCCTCTTCCGCCCATCACCCGCTCGTCGGCCACGTTTTGTACAAGCAGAATCAAAACTAGCGCCAGAGCCACCTCACATCGACGATTTAGATTCTTATCCAGACCTAGACGTCTCAGCACTCTCACATATCACAGACGTCCCCCGCCACCCGCTCGTCCACTCCCCCGAACCCTCCCTCTCTCACTCGAATTCAGGGACGGCGGGTACAGAACTCTCCATTCGTGCGCACAGCGTTTCGTCACGCACAAGTTTGTCTGGCTCGCATGAGGACGAGTACGAAGAGGTGGAATCTGAGGGTACTGTTCACCCCTATGAAGGTGACCACGACGCGGAAGATGAAGAAGATGAAGGGGACGAAGACCACCCACCTATATTTCGCCCACATTGCATTCATGAACTAGAAGATCCTTCTTACATCCGCGCACTCGCTGGTCCCTCGTCTTTCTCTTTTGGGTCACACGACCACACCACCCCCGCTGACGAAGATGAAGACGATCCCTCTGATGCTGAAGAGGACGTGCCTGGTAGTGAAGATTTACACCCCGATGACCGCGAAGAGGAACAGGACACTGACGACGCACCACCCACCCCAACACCCCGACGCGTTCGTCTCACGGGATGGATAGACGAAGTAGACACGGCAACAGAGCTCAGTCAGTTCGCCGCGTCTCGCTCTCGCTCTTCGAATTCCTTGTTGGGGTCACGGCAACGACCACAGTTGCAGTCGAATTCAAATCCTCCGTCATTTAGGGTAGGATCAGGCATTGGTTCCGAGTTGCGGATGAGCTCAGGAAGAAGTTCGGGCGATGAAAATATAAAGAAATGGAGCGGAGGCGAAGGTTCTGGACCTCCGTCTAAGCCTACAGTAAAAACTCATCCCCCAGCTCCGACTCCAGCCCGCACCACCTCCATTCCACCATCTTCTTCTTTACCTAAACCGCGAAGTGCCCTAGCGTCATCTTCCTTGAACTTTTCCTCTGCAGACCCACCCCAACCCCCTCTTTTGGCCTCAGAACCCATGTTCGACGTATCATTCTCGGCTATGATTAACACTAGTACGCCCGCTAAACCCAAACCCCAACGCAGGTCCCAAATTCAATTGCAAGCGCAAACAGAAACACGAAAGGCAGTGAACTCAGGAGAGAAAGTGACGCGTCGACAAAGCGCACGGTCCCCGTCATACACGCCGTCCCCGCCGTCATTTTCTAGTCCTCCTGGTAGCCACCGGGGGGCTAGTTCTGCGACTAAGGTGCCCACGAGCCATCGACGTCCGAGTTCGGAGGTGATAGCGAGTGTGTCATCTTCATCTCGTGCTCAGGCTCCGACACGAATGCGTACCATCGATCCGGACCCTCGCCCTTTGACATCGACGACTAAAACTGCATCATCGCACAAGACGCAGACCTCGACGTCCTCGCCACGTAACACACCCATGTCGGGGTCGACGTCGATGACAGCGTCCCTCCTTACGGAACGCGCGCGTCTGCTTACGGAACTCGCAGCTCTTAAGCGGGTGCGGTCTATGAGCGCCGGTCGTGGTGGGGGTGGGACTGTAGGTGTAGGCGTTGGGGTGTGATCATGCATGTTTAGGTTGTTTGAAGACGTTGTACCGTGGGGGATAGAATCGCAAGTTTGTCCGACGATAGGATTGAACGGGAGAAACGCGTCTACTTTTCTACGATTAAACCTTTGTGGTTGGTTTGCAAAATCGGCAAGCAAATTTAAAAAGTTATATATGTTGTGTCATTATTTGCCTCCTATTTGCCACCACCTCACGATTTCATCGTGTCGTCGAAAATCATCCCTGTGTTGCCCTAGAGTCAACTCTTTCTGTCAGCATCAGGAAATTTTTGTCTTCAGCCCTAATGAGTTCTCAACATCTGGGAACAACACTGGAGACCATTCGTGCCTCCCTTCTCGCCCGCCCGCCGTTTTTCAGTGGCACATGCCCCGCATCCAGCGATCAGTGCACTCTTCATTACCGCACCGTGGACCTTTTCAGGTATGTTGCTAATCCGTCTGTCAACGTCCAGACCATCGACATGCTTCACGAAGGGAGATCAACCTATCGTCAGCTACACAAGCTGAACTCGAGGCCCTCACAAAAGCCTGCCAACCGGCCATGTTCGGCAGGAATGAAGAAGATGTATACGACGAATCGTACCGCAAGGCCTGGAAGATGGACGAGAGCGACTTCATGACCAACTTCAATCCACAAAAGGCTGGTCTCGTCGACGCCATTCGGTCTGAGCTTCTCGGCCGCGCAGACGAGAAACGGCCAATCAACCTCGAGTTGTACAAGCTTAACGTGTACGGTGAGTTGAACGTGCTCACATTGGATGTCTGCATTAATCGTGTCCTAATCGTGCCATATCATCTTTGCTCTGCACCCAGGGAAAGGCTCTTTTTTCAAGCCCCACAAAGATACTCCCCGCTCTGAGCGCATGTTCGGTTCTCTCGTCGTAATCTTTCCAGCACCCCACGAGGGCGGTAACTTCATCCTGCGGCACGGTGGCGAGGAGTGGAAGCTCGAGTCTGCGCAGACGATTTCTACTGCGGCTCAATCGCCACCCATCGGCTACATAGCGTTCTTCAGTGATGTCGAGCACGAAGTTATGGAGGTCACTTCAGGTTACCGCGTCACCTTGACATACAACCTCTACTTCGCGGAGACCGAACCACTTCCGTTGATCTCCACGCCCAGTCCACAGGAAGATTCCTTCCGCATTGCCATCGCAGATCTGGTCGCTAACCCTGCCGTTCTCCCCGGTGGCGGGTACCTCGGCTTTGGCCTCCAACACCAGTATCCCGTGAGCAGGCAGATGTCCGTAGAGTCCCTCCGGACGTGCCTCAAAGGTCAAGACGCAGTGATCGCCAGAGTCCTCGACTCACTCTCTCTCAAGTGGCATTTACGCATGTGCTATTGCGCCGCCCTTGAGAAACTGTTCAAACATAGGAGCCACTTCTTGTCGGAGTTCGTTCTCGAGTTCGGTCAATACGCCAACACGAGCGGCTTTGACAAATTCCTTCCTGACATGGAGTACGTCGTGTTCGTCGAGACCCACAGCCCAGAGTATCGCCATCACGAATATTCCGAAGCAAGGTGGCTTCTCCCGGTTACCCCCATTCCTCTAAACGCTCAGCCAGTGTCCAAGTATATTGAATACGGTAACCAAGCGGTAGCTGGGAAACTGTATGCGGATATCTGTCTGGTCGCTGAGGCACCCGTGAAGGTACGCAAGTGGAAAAAACCAGGACATATGGCCGAAGGAGTCGAATGTCGCGAAAACCATATTGCCCCTCATGATGGCTGGGACTAAGTTGGCTCTGCGTAGTTGAGTGGGGCGGAGGTCGATGGATGCAGGGGGTATGCGAGGAACTGAAATTGTCGTGATAGTCGCCTGTACAATACATCTTGTCAGTGTGCCTCACACCTCGGGACCATGGCAACCCATTGCAAACCACAGGCCACTCGGATGATTGTCACGGATGCCAACACCATGCACGTCATGCCCCTGGTCAGGCCTTCACAGGATCGAGTCCGAGCGCTTCCAAGTGAACGAACTCGGTGTGCATTTGAAAAACAACCCCGAGGGATTCATGAGAAGCAGAAGCCTGAACTCGATATGTCTTAATCAGTTTCTCTGCCAACCAAAATGAAGTTCATCAGAGTCACCTGTCTTGCGCAACAGGGTATATTTTAAAGAAGATTCGCTGACCAGAAGACGGGAGACGTGTTGATGACAATTTCAAGGTATTCGTTTTGAGAGAACTCTGCCTGTTTGAAACGGAAGAATCATAGTGCAGGTGGCTGGGACCGCGAGGCTTTCTCAAGGCATCCACGAGGGAAGGGGTGAGTGCAATTCGATGGAAACTCCGGGCAATACTGCGCATCAACTAAACATCAACATCAGCGGAAGAAACCCGAGCGGGACACGGGAAACCACAGCCACAGATGTGGATGATTTGGCATCTCAGTCAACTAGTCCAGCAGGATTGGGGAGCCATGGGAACTCGCGCTTCGAGGGTATGGGACGTAGTGGGATGTAGGCGCTTAGGAAGACTTGATAATCCAGCTCGATGGAAGAGAACGCGAGTCTAGGCAATGAAGGACTACGCACGAGGTGTTGGGTGGGCCGCGACCACGCTCCGGATCGGTCTACACCCAGCGCAAAGTAATTGCTCAAGTCCAGATCTATCAAAAAAGCCCGACCGTCGATTGCACGGGGGTTGTTTAGACAAATTTTTGAGAGAGGCGCCAGGGAGGGAAACTTACTCGTTTGAATTGTCCAAAATAAGATAAGCGCTATGTCTTGATGGAAAGGGTGGAAAGGGCCGTAGTGAGGAACCCCACGCACATCGAGGGTGACAGCAATCTCAAATGATGTGGACACAGTAGTTAACTATCTGCTTCAACGACGACCTTTATTGGCTACCAAGAATAGTCAGTGAGAGCGTCCACCAGCATGTCAGTCAGAAGGCGTTCTCAGAAAGGCATTGGGCGTCAAGTACCTGTAAAGGAAATGAAGAGTCAGTGTAACCTCAATTTCCAGAACACCTGCATCGCAACGACTCACCGAGGAGAGCGCTCTCGTTGTCTTGCTCATCCATGATCCCGAGGATGCGGGAGACCCCGGGCTTGGCATTGCACTGGAAAGTACACTTGAAAATAAGTACCGAAGGATGTCGTCCGCGACAGGCCCACATAGGTGACCATCAGAATGACCAGACACAACCCCCCCCGGCAAGATATCACAGGAGAAGTCCCTGCCCTCAGACTCACCTTGACTCACAGCAGACCCTTCCTGTGGAGTAGTAAGTGCGCTGAAATCATGCCAAACATCGTCCAACGATGTTCAGGTCAGCACTGTGTTGCAGACTGCAATATAGACCTAACAAAAGAAACGCATGTTCTTTGCCTTCAATGGAAAAGAACACGAGTTTCTTTTGGCTCACAAACTGGGCAGGGGCGCCCCCTCTTACTGTTGGGCTTGTGAGTCGAAGTGACAGGCAGCTGCTGAGCGGTACCGAATGCTTACTGTGTATTTGCGCGACTTGAAATGTTCGAAGCCACATTGGGACGAGTGGTGGTAGCCTGACCTGTCGTGTCGCCTTACCTGAAATGAGTGAATTGTGCTGTGGGCAGATGGAATGGATGTGGACTTACTATTTGTCTCGTTAGTTGAAGTGAACTCACGAACTGAGTAGAGAATTCAAAGGTACGTTCATGACTAACGAACTTCAAATCCTTGAATATTATGTAATCAGGCACTTCAAGCACGGCCGCGGCAAGCCTTACCCCGAAAGTTATTTGCTGTCAGCGTTTCCATGGGCGAAAGCTCACAAAGAAGATCTTCCCTCTTATGATGACTCGGACTAGGCTGCCTCCACGTAGTTGAGTGGGGCGGTAGTCAATGGATGCAGAGATACACGCGAGGAACTTGAGGTTATCGTGATAGTTGCCTGTACAAATACCATACATCTCGTCAATGCCCGGCACGCTGGGGCCATGGCAACCCGTTTTAAAGCAAAGCCCACCATGATGTACGTTGTGCCCGTGGTCAGGTCTTCAGGACTGGTTCGGAATCCAAGCACCCCGAAGCGAACGAGCTCATGCATTCGAAAAACAACCCCGAGTGACGCATGAGAAGCAGACGCCTGAACTCGTTATGTCTTAATCAATCAATTTGTCTGCTAACCAATATGAAGCTGAGTCACCTGTCTTCAGAATAGTCGCAGTCGTTGATCAGGAGGCAGCTGGAGAAGTGGTCGATGACAATTTCAAGGTCTTCGTCTTTCGAGAACGCTCCCGTTTGAAACGGAAGGATCTTCGTGCGAGATACTTGCTTGTGGAACAAGTCTGACTTGCTGTTGTACACCTTCACAGGAATCGGATCGGAAGTGGTACGTCGTGTTATGTATCACGTGTCCTGCAAGCTACGCCGGCCATTCCATTTATTCGTTCATTAGGTTCTCCTGCCACTGGATGCCCTCAAGATCAAACGGCAAGTAAACCCTGAGGTGTTCCGCGGACGGGGCGTGCTCCGGATATTCTTGGAGGAGGGTACAACC
>MU121109.1:0-26157 GCA_014904835.1 Paxillus ammoniavirescens
TGACGAGGGGCTTGTGGTGTAGTACCGCGTGCGTAGGGAATGCTGGTTCCCTACACCGTTCCCTCTCTCCTTCCTTTTCTCTCTCTCTCTCTCTCTCTCTCTCTCTCTCTCTCTTTCGCCTCTACCATACGTAGCATCTCGCTCAACACAACTCCATTATCTGATCTCGCGCCCCTCAATGGGCTTAATTAGGATTATGTAAATGACCATTTGTTTGACAGTCTCGGGCATACCCAGACTATAAAGCCCTGTATATAGGCACGAAGTGCATCTATCTATCCATCTCGCATTTTGAACCGACCTTTGAATTCTGTTATCAACCTGAAATCGTTATCCCTTCACCATCCGCTGTTTGAGACTTCCCTAAAGACTTCCCTGAGTACATCTCGCACGCCTGTACTTGCCCAGACACCGCCTGAGCAAGTGTAAGCCTGTATTCACCTCAGGTCCCCCCTCTCTCTACCCATATTCGCCTCGGGTTCATCACCAGTGTTGTGGACCCGTTTCCCCTCTTCCTCTCTCCATCACGGTCACTTCCTCTCTTCATTATTCACCTTCACTTGATTAACCATCAAGTCACCTTTTATTGTATCACTCGCGAGGAAGGGGAGACTTATCCTTCTACTCTAGTGCCCACAGCTTCCCTCAAGGGTTGAACAATTCGCCCTCTTTCACTTAGCTCACGGCCTAGTTATTCCTACCCAGACTAGTTCAGCTTACCTTAGCGTGTTACACTGTCAATGCACCATCAACAACAAACAAGGTACCTGCCGGCGCAGCTTGGCCTTTGCTCTAGTTAGTACCATGAGTCCTTCAAACTTCAATGTTTCTTGAAATGATTTCATCATGTGACCACATGTGACCTCAAAAATATTCAATATTCAACCAGTACTTGGGAAGTGCCACCTGCATCAGCAGAAACCTTGCTTGTCATGCAGGACATACAGGATAGAAATATTGTAAATGATAATAATATTGTATAGCGTATACACTTGATCCCCAGTGCTTAGATTCGTTTGGACAACAAAGGAATAGTAAGTACAAAGTGGGGGTGGGACTGATTTTCTTGTTGAGTGTACCTTCGACAATGCACCTTATTTTGAAGTGGAGATCCATTGATGGTTGATCCTGTCCATCACTACACCATTAGAAGCACCTGCCAATGCCATGGGGGATAGAATTTTGTAACATGATCATATTGTGTATGTAGTTACAACAAAAATAATTATTGAAAACTTACGACTGGGCTGTTGAGGTGATTGTGCTACAGGGGAGGTGAGTGGGACACAGATAGCACGTTTGGGGTATGGGTGCTGGCGCCAGCGCATCCTAGGGGTAGTGGGTGTTGTTTGATGATGGGTGAGGTGCCTGTGGTGGTGGTAGACCATTTGGAATGTGGCTGGGGCATTTGGCGTGCTGGTATGTCCTGGAGGCAGCAGATATGTCATTCAAGTGGGTGGGAGTGGCGGCAGCATTTGTGATGTGGTTGAAGCATGTTCATGGTGTTGTCTCTGTGGCTGTGTTGGCCTGTGTGTGTTGCCTAACATTTGGATGTGGTTGGGTTATCGTGGTGGTCACTGGGCTCCCTTTGGTTGTGCACTCCTTTTGGAAATAGTGGGCTGGTTTTTGCGGACTGTGGATGAGGGCGGGCTTGGGGACCATGCTTCATCACCTTGATGTGGTTGGGACACGTAGAGTGTGGGTACACATGGTGGCAGCATTTTCAATGTGGTCTGTGGTGTGTCATCGCCATGCCTGTATTGGCCTGTGTGCATTCAAGACTTCAAGTTGCCTTGCATTGTCTCGTGGCTACACTGGCTGCACATGATTTTTAGTTAGTAATTGAGACTACTGTATAGATATGGGGTTAGACTCGACCGATTTCAAGCGTGACCAAGTCAATGCTAGGTTCAAAAGTTCAAAGGGGGCTGTGACATGTGACAGCTTCCGAGTTAAATTTGTCTGGGTCAGGTAGGTCACAACCAACAGTCTGACAGAGCACCTGATGACCAGGAGTGCATAATGCAGCTGGACGTCTGGTCAGTGCACAGGTCTATCCAATTCCATACCTGGCTTGATCAGAATCACCATCAAATATTGGTTCGTTCCTGGTGGTTGTACAGGAATAGCACAACCTTGTGATGTTGGCATCCAGCACCCTTTCAAACTCGCTGTCAGATGGTCTCAGCATGCTGACATTGTAGAAGAGTCCTTGTCATTGCTCAAGAAACAGGATGATGTGCCCATCATTCGACTAGATATGTCACTACCAACACTCCGCAATCGGTCCTTGTGATGGCTCATTAATGGCTATCGTGCCATTCATAAACTGGATGTGGTGAAAAAGGTTAGTGGCTTGTATTTAATATTTCAGGATAGCTGTTGTTCTCAACTTACCAGCGACTTTGTCAGGTGTTTTCTCAGTGCAAGGCAGGAGAGTCATTTAACCTCTCTTTCAACAGCCTCACAAGTCATGAAGCTCTCCAAGCATTGCGTGAAGTGCAAAAAAGGACCCAGTAACCTGGGATTGCATCAAGTCTGCTCAAAACTCCTCACGAACCAATGATGATGAAAACTTGGCCAACTTGGAGCCCCCATTCCCACAAGCTGCTGATGTCAAGTTGGATCCTACTGATATTCCTGTGGATGTTGTCTTTCACTAGATAGAAGCAGGTGAGGAGTCCATTCCCTCTGGTTATGGTATTGATGAGACGGGCCAACACCTTGTAGTTCAGAATGAGTTGGAGGATTATGATTGAGAGGTGGAGGAGCTGGTTACAAGGTGTGGGGGTGACAGGGAAGATTGTGGCCGTGGCAAGTGCAAATGTACAGCAAACACCCAGTATAGGGATTTTTGGCATCACTAGAGTCGAAACTTTCATTTTCTCTTGTTTTTACTGCATGTCACGATTTAGCTTCAATGACCACAACATTGATGTGACCGTCACATTGAATAGGTTTGATTCAAGCTGAGGTGTGACCTGTGACGAGCCTAACCCCATATCTATACAGTAATACTAACTTACTTTGTGCATTGTGTGCATATAGGCTATCATTGTTAGGTGCAACCTGGTCATCGTCATTTGGCTGCCATTGTGCATTGCAATCATGTTTGTGGAGTTGCCCTTGTTGCTGCCGTTTGTGCATTGCAGTTATTCAAGGACCACTACTAACTTGTAATTTGGAACATGGAATTCATAATGATAAATCATCACCTTGCTTGTGCAAGGTCATATGTTTTATGACTTTGTGCGCAGATCTGCCACATGAACAAATAAACTCCTTTAAAGGAGAAAAGGAGAATCCTGAATAGCTATCTGATTCTAATTTTTCCACGGGTCTTCTCCATCAGCTGCATAATGATGCACTCTCCATCACCAATCCCCCACCCGCTGCGCTAATTGTGGGTGTGTTACAACGGGATAATTCTTTTATGCTGTTTGCTGAAATACATAGCTGAATTTCAGCAGTGTGGATTACTGTTTATTAACATTGTCGAAGTGCCTCAAGTCCTCCCTCTGCAAAAACAACAACACATTTCTAACATGGCTCCAACTGACATTTATCATGGATGTCATACAATGATCTGGTATGTTCTTTGGGCCCACAATGGTAATTCCAATTGTTGACACTAGAATCACAGGTTTTGGCAGCGGGAAATTGCCCTCTACCATGGACACAACATCCTTTGTGTTCATCCAGTACGTAGAAATGTTTCCATGCATACCATTGTTCATTGCTGCTTGATCCCAACAGTGTACTCCTTTACATTTTGGAAACAGCTTTACAATGTAAGCTGCTGGGTAGTAACGAGCAACGAGAATATGTTCTGGCAGAGTAAGCATTGATAATTCTGCAGGTACTTCGCCTATCCAAAGATTATTGAACAACACCATAGAAGGAACTTGGCCGTTCTCGAGCTGGGACATGCACGTACCACAGACATCTTCAAAAAGATGTCCATGTTTATGCACGACGGCAGGATTATGGACAAGCATGCCATTGATCAGATTATGGCATGGATGGGAATTAATAGGCCAAAGCAAATCCGCAAACTGGAATGACAACAAATCTTGCTCCATCGTTTGAATAGCTTGAATTTTGGTCGCACAGACAACACAAATAGTCTGGTGAGTAACCACATTGCCTTGAAAAAAAAAGATTTACTTGACTTTCTTTGAAATAAACAGAACTCGCCTGTACTGTCAATGAACTCTTGAACACACTCATGATGAACTGAACTTCCTACATACATCATCCATAAAATTACTCTCATCATCTTCCTGTGTATCCAGAACCTCCTCAAGACGTGCACATTTTATTGCTATCTGAACTTCTTCTTCTCAACAATGCAGTTTGTGATTGAGAGCATCTGAGAGCAAGTGCCAACATAATGGATGGTCTCAAATAGCATTGAAAAGGTTCAATCAAGTTTGTTTCTCTGCTGTTGTTAAATGCACCGCACCAAGAGCATCAACAGCTTCCTTCTTCGTGAGCTGTTGGAATATGCTGGAAAGTGTATCGTTGTTTCCTTCAATATCCATCTTGTCCATGCTTGGTGAATGAAGGCAAGATTAACTATCTGACAAATCATTTTAATGACATCATTTTCTTTTACAATAAGCCATGAAATTCAATCCAGTTTCTCCTGTTCTTGTGACGACGGAGAACTGTGGCAATAATTGACATCTGTTTGCTTTGCACAAGCAAGGTCATTGGTGTTCGCTGCCCCCTTGTTTTAGAGTGTGAATGTCTCTGAGTCGTAGCCCCCGAGTTCCTCATCGACAATTTGAGAGTCCTCCAACAGCTCACGTGCTGAAGTCATCTGGTGCAGCTTTGGACAGCAGATCATGCATCCATCGTGATCCCCTCGTGGTGCTGCCCTGCCAAGGATATCTAGCTATACTGATGTATCCTCCAAAAACCTTCTGATGACGGCCCTCAACTCACTGATCTCTGTCACCAGTTGCTGCAAAATGGCGTCAATGCTACCGCTCTCTTTGTGTCCATCCCTGCCGTTGATGTCCATTCCCTCATCCCACCAATAGGTCTTTCTTCGGGAGGGATTTTCTTTGTTCTCTCCAGGTCATCCATGTTTTTGAGTGACAACTGGCTTTTCAGCTGGGCACAGTACCATGAGGTGAGATAGGTAAAATTTAGAAGTTACTCACTGATATCTACACGGCTTGGCTGTGGGCTGCTACCTGTGATGGATACAGTGACCAAAGGGATAGCTTCATCGAGTAAGATGTACATCAATGAGTCAGTTCATCTCTATGCCTGGACTCATATGAACAGAACGTACTGTGATAATTCACAGTGCTGGAGTCCATTTGAACTGACACAAATTGGCAGTAACTATCTGAAAGGTGAAGCCACTGACTTCTTCCTAAGTATTCTGTTGATCTGACGTATAAATCAAGATGTTGAATCTTGCCATGACAAGTCAGGGTCTTGGTGCCTCTACCCAACCGGGTGAGCACCGAGCAGTGTATTCCCGACCGGGTATTCTACTAAGTGCAGAACATAATGATCTAGTATGTGGGACTGCCCACTTGCGGTCAGATAAGTTGAATGATAGTACATAAGAGGAAACTTATTCTCCTGACTCCTTTGCCAGGATCTCATCCATATATAAAGCTGCCATCTTCATTCTGTGCCCTCAGCATCTGCTCCCCTCTCATCATCTTCTTTTGCAATGCCCAGCAACTCTGACAGTGATGATGCCACCACGTCTGCTGCATCCACCGGCCAGAAACAAGGGCCCTCTACTGCATTACAGCTGGGACCCAGGAAAAAGCCATCCATGAGATCCCTCGCAATTGTGATCAGTACTGACCGCCGTCTGCGGCCTGCAGGACCACACAGGATCCCCTGGTCCACCATGGCTGCCATTTCGGGAGAGCAGTTCACTCATTCTGCAATGTGCAGACCTTGATCACTAACAGTCTGCTAGTCATGGCTGATCAAGAGGTTGAGCCTTCAAATCTACCCACAGAAGTGTATGTGATATTTCCCTCAATGGATCAGTCAGCCTCTTACTGTTGTATGACCAGTGAAAGGAGGGAGTACACAGTATTTCATGAGCTGTTGCGAATGATTCCTGGACTCGAAGCCAAACTGATGACAGCGTCGGATGAGGAAGTCATACACTTAGCCGATCTGGTAAGCCACATCGTTCTCGTTATATCATGGTTGAGGCTTAAGGATGTTGTTCACTGGCAGATTCAAAAAGGTGTGAATGGTGCGAGGGCAGACAATACCAAGGGAATGAAGAGTGCAATCATTGATTGAATCACCCTGAAGGGTCAATCACTAAGCCCTCACATCCCCTGCAATGTCAAGGCTGGTCATGGTTTTAATCACGAACGTACTGATGCACTCCTATGTCCTGCCGGGCTTGATTGGGCCAATACAGAGTGCGTATCACATCATTTCACTGGTCTCATAGTTAACCATTTGGAATACTAGGACAAAGACAAAACTCATCAATGGTCAAATTCAGGTTGCTGGTGATCAATGGCCAGTGTTCCTTTATGCAAATTATACATATGATCCGGAGGATCCCTGGAACGGACTCCTCTGGAGTGGTCTCCTGGTTTCTGTGGGTCTTTGAGTTGGTTTTTCAATATTGCACCACTAATGCAGTGGTTGGCCAGGTGTATAAGCATATTTTCACTTCCCCCAGCTCTGTGGACCAAGAGCCCAAAGCAACCTGGTCTGGCAATGCCTGTATTCATGGCATGCGGTCTGTAACAAAGGCCTCCCTTGCTTGCGTGTCAACTCAGGTATATGTTTGATTTGATTTAATATATCACATCCTTGCTAATACTTTGAAGGCTTGCTTTGCACTGACATCTGCTCAGGTGTTTTCTCACACTGACCATGTGACAGATTCAGAGCGATTCTACAGCAGCATTCTTGAGCTGCTGTATGACCTTGATGAAAAAGACGAGGTTGAGCAGGTACTGACATGGTGGAACTGGTAAATTTACTCCTTCTATGCCAGACATGGTGGTAACCACAACGAAATCTCAGCCAGATATTTCCGCTCTACTCTGACATTGAGCGTCTTCCATCCAAGAACAGTGCTTTTGCAAGGATATGCCAGAAGCGTGCAGAATACAAGGAGAGGGTGGTGGCCATCATCGCGGATGCTTGATAAACCTTCGGTTCTCCATATCATTGCTGTAGACATTTGACTGATATTCTAATACATGTTATAAATTCTTTGCTGAATGAAGTGCAATTTTTTCTACATATTTATGAGCTCGACCTCAGAACGAGTGGTCTGTTCCATTAGTGCACTGCTTGGAAGTATGGCAAGGTGAGTAAATGTGCTGAAAGTGATCAGGATGGCCAGGAAGTTGGTTGTTGTCAGTTGTCATCAGCAAGAGAACACGTGACGAGAGGAGGCAAGCGCGATGTACCTTGTCTTGAAGAACATTGTACTAGTGACAGATCTGCTTTGTCAAGTTGAGTCATCCTGCAAGAGGCATAGTCTGTCAACATCTGACCAGGGATATAACAATGTCAAATATGAGAAA
Source organism: Paxillus ammoniavirescens (assembly GCA_014904835.1). Taxonomy (NCBI): domain Eukaryota; kingdom Fungi; phylum Basidiomycota; class Agaricomycetes; order Boletales; family Paxillaceae; genus Paxillus; species Paxillus ammoniavirescens. Next base: position 7,548 of record MU121109.1, read on the forward strand.
GAAAATGGGATGGTTGTGAATTACTGCTGGGGGAACTCATGCAGGCGTTGTCGGGCACCCTCAGAACGAGTGGTCTGTTCCATTGGTGCACTGCTTGGAAGTACGGCAAGGTAAGTAGATGCGCCGAAAGCAATCAGGATGACCAGGAGGCTGGTTGTCGTCAGTTGTCGTCAGCAAGAGAGCACGTGACGAGCAGAGGCAAGCACGATGTACCTTGTATGAAGGCCAAATCCTGCTAGTCTTGGTTATTGTCATCATGCTGGGAAATGTGACAAGGTTAGCATGACTAATGGGCAATGATCAGAACAATCTAAAGCAACAAGTCCAGGCAGACATGGTCGTACTCAGCATCATAGCTTGTTCTGACCATCCAAGTGCATGTTGGATGGACCTGATCATGGGTGTCTGATAAGTCCAGCCATATCTGACCTGATCAATTGGACCATCACAATGATATATTAGGACATAGATGATGAATAAAGTAATTGTAGGTAAACTTTGGTCAAATTTTCACTGTTTCTCTGATGCCATCCATCGTGCCCACAGGGTCCTTTGGCAGTTTCTGGTCGTTGTGGTCTTCCTCAATGTGTTCGTCATCCATCTTGACATTGTTGACCTTGATGTACAGGCTCATTGGCCTATTCTTCTCCCCCTTGAGCCGTACGCTCAGGGGTATGCTGCCTGGTGTCTTAGTTTTGCCACCTGGGTCGTGCATGATGTCTGCACAGGCTCGTGCAGCCATTTTGTTCGACTTCATGGTATCGTCATCGTCTCGTCATTTGGGGTAGTGAGGTGTACTGACCATTTTCATTGGTGTTCATCGCTGCTGTTCATTGTTCCTCCCCCTTGTCTGTCGTCCCTTTGACCTTCCTGGTCTCCTGACTGCCCTCGTCATCCCTGGCCTTGTCTCTGGCCTTTCCCCTTTGACTCCGTTCGTCGTCGACTCTGTATGACATATTTGTGTCGTCGTTCCCTCCCCTGACCTCGCCTTCCTTACCCACAGCCTGCCTGTGGCCTGTGGCCTATGGCCATTCATTGGCCCTCTCCATTCAACCTGTGGTCATACAGCGTCTGTTCAGGCAGCATGGTCCTCGACTCGTGTCATGGGGTTTCCAGGTGCATGGCTGTCTCATCAGGACACCTGCTTGATTGCTGATCTTCTTCCTCCCCCTCGAGCGGCATGCTCGGTGGTGGTCTTTGTTCGTCTGGGTTGGGAGGTGTTGGGGTCAAGTTGGGTACGGTGTTTTTGCCGTTCGAGCTGGGGACTATGTCCCCACTCACCCTCTCGTCCCTCTCAGCCTTTTCCCCCTTTGACTCTTCATTCAACTCATTTCCCGGTTTGTTTGTCATGCCCACTGGCACTGCTGGCCCTGCGCTGTTTGTGTGCAGGTCCGTGGTGTCAGCGGCCTCGTTGAGGGCCATCTGACATGTTGTTTTGGGTTGCTGGAGCTCAATGTGGCCATGGTGGATGTCGTCTTCGTCATCTGCCCTGCTCCCTCAACTGCTTGACTTCCCATTGTTGATGTTGTTCAATAGCTTGTGTGACATGCCTGCTGGCTTCATCGTCCCTGTGCGTGTGTTTGGGTTCAAGGGGTCAGCGGCCTCTTCAACCAGTGCTGTCTGACTTGTCGACTGGGGTTGCTGGGGCCCGATGTGGGTGTGGTTGACATCTATGTCATTGCTGTCTTCATCAACTCCTTCCCTGCTCCCTCTATCCCTCAACTGTACTTCCCCTTGTGTCCCCTTGTCGTCTTCGCATGTACAACACATCCTGTTCCTCAGTACATGGCCGTCTCAACATCATGGGTGAGTCGGCCGTTTTGATGTGGGTGCTGTCTGCTTGACTAGCAGGCTGGGAGTGGTAGGAGGTGATGGGGTGTCAACATGGGTCCCAGGTACATTTTCCTGGCTGCTCGTGGGCTTGATGAGGCTTACACTGCCAGCCCTGTGGTCCGTGGCACCTTTGCCCGGTCCCGTCGCTGCAGTCACCTTCTCATCAACCCCCCCATTCAACTTACTCCCCTTTCTACCCACTTCTTGCCTCCTTTCGACTCTTCCCTGGCTCCTGGTTTCCCATTGGTGCTGATGATGTGTGTTGTTCCATGGTATGTGGACTTCTTGTCTGCCTGATCTGTTACTGACGTCGTCATCATGGCGTGATGTGTCACAAACATTGTTGACCGTCTCAAGTCTGTACGCTGCCTTCCATTTGTACTTGTCACTTCATAATTCATATTGTACTGCCGTAGTAGTCGTAGGCTTTTCAAATAAATTCCTAAGTGGTTCAAAACACTCATAAGCTGACTTGAAGTGGTAAATTCGGAGGAATAACAAGTCTGGGATTGTAGAGGCAATCACGCACTTCACAAGTGCATTGGCTTGTTCGTCGTATGGGCTTGGAGTTGTTTCGCTGATGTAAGCGCTGATTCCAAGTTTGTTGAGTGTCCATTTGAGGTTTTTGCGCTGTAGGGAACCAGTGTTCCCTACGCATGTATCTCTACACGACAGCCCATACCGGCCCCCAACTCGCTCGCCTTTGTACCTCTCGTATCACTCATACCCTATCCCTGCCAGTAAGTGATATACCACTTCTCTCTCTTTCTCTTTCCTTTCCTTCTTTCGACCCCGAGGAACCTGCCAGCGATGAAGGTGGTAATGCCGGGTCTGACTCCAATGTCTTGTTGGATGCCATGTATGAATTTGACAGCGATGACATTGAGGAATTTGAATGTGAAGGCTATAAGTTCTAGCTGACCCTATAAGTATATGTATGCAATACATCTCTATTCCAATTTGTGCAGTCTCGCTATTGTCGTGATGTCGACTGCCATACAACTTTGGGAATGGGATTCAGCATGAATAAGTACTACTAGCAGTACTAGTAGTGGGGGTGCTACTGTGACCAGTATAACCAGCCGTTGTATTCAGCCACAACACTTCCTTTTCAGAACACCATCTGCTACCAGCACACTCCTTGACATTGGCCCGAGAATCAACCGCACATTACTTGGAACATGAAGTAAAGGCGAGCTGATTGATGGTTTGTTTCATAGCATTCTGTTTGAAATTGTTTGTCACACCTCCCTAGGACACCGCTGACTTCAACGGTAATGAGATGAACATGCAGTAAGTCTACTTGATTCTTTCAAGTTGTGCCATTTCTTCTTGTTGACTTGAACGTGGGGCTCAATGTAGCATCTGCAGTCAGAGGAAATCCATGCTGAGCTGGGTCGGATCGCATGGGTGCCACACCAGGTCAGTCCATCCTGTTGCCATCCAAACAATGTGCTAACTTTAAATTCCCATAGATCATCTCAGTTGGCATATACTATCTCTGGGTACGTTGGCAACCCTACAATGCCTTTCTGCAAACTCTGCAAACTTGTTCATCCCCTTCCTCTTACCTCATCACTCCTGCATCCTCTGTCTCCTCAAGCTTCAATCCCTGAGACTCGTAGACTTGCTTTTGTCCAAGGCTTCTTTTCGTATCTCATTCTTTGCTGCAAGTACTTGTTGGACGTGCTTTCACAGTTGTATCATGGGGCTCGAGCTTCGTGCCAGGCAAGGTGGCAACCCAGGGCTATTCAAGCCAAGGTTGCCATTCGACCTAGGGAGCGTCTCAGCCCTATCAATACAGCAATCAAATGGGATCTCATGTGGGGCAAAGAAAGAGATTGCGACTACAACGATGTCATGCAGGTAACCCCGAGTGACAAAGCTCCTTTGTCATATTGAACATGAGTCTCTTTTAGAACCCATATCAACGACCTACCCTTCCCGGGCCTTACTCTCGCCACTATTGGAAACTCATCCCCCCTTATCACAAATATCAGCTTCGTCAACACCAGATATTGAAGAGGATGAGGACGCAGGACCAGAGCACCTCTGCTACCTTCACTGACATCTTACACATATTGGTGGCACCATGCTTGATCAATGTGATGCCTTCCTACAATGGCTCGGCTTCTGGCCTGATGGCACTACGTCTACTCAGCGTCATCAAGGCTTTGGTTGGCACTTGGAAGAGGTCTTTGAAGAGAACGATGAGGATGTGCACAGATTGTGGGAATGTTGGTGCCAGTGGTGCCCGAGTGTTCACAGGAACAGGATCGCATGCTCATTGACGACTACGAGTCGAAATACTTGCGACATATGGTGATGCTCCTCACCGAGACTGACCATCAACACGCAACCAATGATGCCACTCTCGTACTCATGTCAATAGAAGGCCACCAGCAGACGGCCCTTCCTTTCTGGACTGGTGCTCAACAGCTGTTCATCTGTGGAGGCAGGGCCAGCGTGGGTATGTGAACGGTATCTCACAACTGGCAATAACGTACCAGATGCTGTCCTTGTCACTTCCTGTATTCCAAATGGGATGCCGATTACAATGTGGACGTACATGAAGGCTCTCTGGCCACCACCGTGTATCCCCTGTGCTGCAGCTGTGCATGCCCCTGGGCCTCGTGATTCACACCATTCCCCTCATGCAACCCTCACAACTGCTCACTGCCAAACCATCCACTGCAAATGTGAATGCGCCAAATGGGAGTGTCACCAAAGGAACAACTACTAATGGCACCAGCAATCTACCGATGTCATCATGGCCCCCATTATGGAGCCCAATCTGCCTGGGATCTCCCACTTGCCAGATGGCAGACGTCCAGCAGTCACTGTAATCCCAATCAACGGATACATGATCCCAGACAGCTTGTACATGTAGCACTCTCATCAACCCAACGGGATGTTGCTGCAACACATGGAGAGTTTGAAAATGCCGCTTGCACAAGACCAGGACACAAATGCAGTGTGCATGGTGCACAATCCCAGCGTCATACATCAGGCATCTGATGCTAAATGGCATACATTACAATATGTAGATGGGAGCAAGGACCAATGTAAACCTCAAACTCGCCTCCAGGAGACAGTGGATGGTGTTACATCCAAGTCACTATTGCATCACACAGTGTCGCTCAGTAATCAGCAGCAAAATGGTGGTGTGCCGATGGCAGGTATCCCCAACCTTAACCATACTGCTGTTAGTGTATTGCCTGCGCAGGCGCCCTCAGTGATGCCCTGTGTCACTCGCCTTCATTCCAAGCAGGGCCAAGGCTCCAACCACACCCACATCAATGATTCTGCATTGCAGGGCAGCATACACAGTCGAGTGGGTTCACTACAGCCCTCCTCTTCAGTGCCACCTTCCGGCTCTAACACAACGCGTCTAGTACAAGTGCCTCAGCTACGAGTGGACCTCATTCTCACCTGCACCATCATATCCTGTCTTCCTTGTCAATGGCTTCAATAAGGTGGTGCCCCCTTTTAGAGTCAACCTCAATGACCTCTACATCTGGCCCTCCCATCGCACTCCATCACTCCCCCACTTGATGCAGGCATGGTCAAGAGCAGGGGGCTCGAAGGTTGATTAAGGTGTTTTATTTGGCATCCCCCATACGGGAAGCAAGCACTATCCTATGTTTCCTTCTATGTCACAACTCTCTCCCCCCTTGGTGATTTCAACAAACAGAACTTGATGTTGTGGCCACCGGAGACCAACCTTGATTCAGTAATGATACAATACACTTGTCCAAGTGCCCCACCTGCCTGCCACCCCTTGTCTCACCACTACGTATGATACAATGCTGGTGTCACCTACAATATTAGCAGTAGGTGCATCATTCGCCACCTTCAAACTGGTGGTGTGGGGTTTTTCTCATTCATGCTTTGTTGCCTTTATTATTACTTATTTCAAGTTTGCCATGTTCCTGTATTGTAAAAGTAGCATACAAGCAATAAAAAGTGCAAGTAATGTCATTTTCCTGATCAGCGCCCGTCCCTTGCAAATCCTGCAGGCATACAGTGGCCTCGGTGTGCGACTCGGACAATTTCCTGCTGCAACATGTTCTCTGTGACTGCTGTCTGGGTAAGTAATAGTAGATGCAAAATGATAGGCTTGTTGCCGTGAAAATATCAGATGACAAAGCCTTGCAATATTGTATCTGAATCCAGGACACACCCTGATGATGTTGAGTGTCACACAGATACTAAGCACACCACGGAAGATAAAATGTTACACATGCATGAAATGTCCCCCTGTGGTTGTATGACATTGCTAGCTGTCAACATTATGATGGGTGGTAGGTAATCACCAGGCGACCTGCCATACCTTTGGCACTGCTGGTCAAATGTTTGTCCTTCTCAGGTCCTTCTGACAGTCAACCACCTGGAAAGGGTAACATCGTGCCAATACACTTATCATTGCTAGACAATCAATGTTAATTGCCAGGGGATTTTATATCTATTGGCAAGTAATTATACTTATGCTACCTTTTTGATATCAATTTGCCAGACAAATGAAATTATGATAACTGTCTTATCAACACGTTGACATCCTACCAATAAAGTTATCATCACTAGGTAATTGCCACTAGAGTTTATTTCCATTGGTAAATAATTATACTTTGCTGGCTTTTGGATTTCCGCTTGCCAAATCTGGCTGGAAATACCAGCACATCACCATTTTCCTGATGATACTAATGTGTGGTATAAATTATAGGACTAGCACTTTGCATGCTGAGAAGTTATAAAGAAAATACATTCTACACTCCTAGTATGTCTGCTTGCAGTGATACCTTGCTCTGGCATACAAGTGTATAGGGTGGTGCTAGTGTATCATGACCATACATGAACATACATAGTTCTATGTATGTCACTGCACCAGCCAAACAGGTGGCAGCTCCCAGTGGATGGTTTAGTTTCCAGCCTGCTCAAGAGATCACACTTTCTCCTTTGTTGCCAGATCAGAAGGCTGCTCCTCTGTCACCCTGGAGATGTTATGCATCTCCTCTTCCTCCTCCATCACCACTCACTACTCAATCACACTTCCCAAAAATCCTGGGCAAGAAATCTTCCAAAGTGGTCAGCCAAGTCTCTGACAATTCTGATCTTGATCCAGACAGCCAGCTGCCACCTGCTAAGTTATCAAGCTATGATCCTGACCTCCAGTGTGAAGAGGATGTTGAAATCAAGTTTCATTCTCTGCAGCGAACTAAGAAAGGCCTTGCAGATCTTCCCTTGAATGTTGATGGTGATGATGATCTTCAGATCAGTGGTGACAAGGAACAGTACAACATGGTGGACATTGGTGAGGACGAACATGGCGACTGTGAGGATGACAGTGACGGTGAGAATGACAGTTACAATAATGATGATGATGGCAGCAACAGTGGCGATGGCAATAGCAGCAACGAGGATGAAGATTTGAATGGTTATGAGGATGGGGAAAATGATGTTGGTGTTAGCGTGGGCCCAGGGGATGAGGATGAAGTAGTGATAGTATTTTTTTTTGACAAAGGAGATGATGGGGATAATCCTCTTCCTCAAGCCCCCAAGGTCACCTCAAAAATCGTGAAAGCTTGCACTGATAAGGTGAGCTGTCTTTGTGACCATAAACCATACACATTCTTTTCTATAACAGCCACATGATGTTCTCAAGAAGCATCACGCCAAAAATGGTTGACCTTGCGCTCCCAGTAATGATTACCTTCTCTATCTGTGCAAAGTGAACCCCGCACAGAAGCCAGTAGAGCCCATCACTTCACAGCATGCAAAGATTTCTCTCAACGTTGAGGAGGACACAGGACACAGGAAATTGAGGACTCCAAGATACTCCAAGACCACGAAGGAAGACATTAATGTTAGTCCAATGACGTTGACCTTCTATCAACCGCATTGGCAGGGTCTCCTTAGATATGCGAAGTCTGAGATGTGCCCTCACTGCACTATGATCTATTCTTTCATCCCCCTCAAAGTTATATTAGAGTATGCCGCCCGAGACATCTTGGCCCAGTCACTTGCCAAGTGGAGGCAGGAGAAACAGGCTCTTGAGGAAGGTTCATGTATCCACCCATTGCAACCCCCACTCACAACAGCTCAGGCATATACTGCATTCACAAACTCAACATGTGCCAGGTTATTGCTGACGAGGCCCTCAATTTTCAAAGCATTTTGAAGAAAATGGCTGTTGCCGCTGTTGACAAGCATTATGACCTCTATCCAAAGCCTAGCTCTGTGAAGAATGACATCACATACTTCAAACATGCCAAACGCACTGCTGCCGCCTTGCTTAAGGAGAGTGATTTCTTGCAGGAAGGTCATGACAATATGATATGAATGTTATTCCACCATGGCAACTGTCTAATAATCGTGCTAGGGCAAACTGCAAAACTTTGCACATTCCACAATCTGAGAATGTTGTGTTCAGGTGTACTACAGATCATCAAAATCCCTGCTCGAAAAAAAGAAAATCTTTGAACACAGCATCCCTCTTAATGCCATTGTTGCCATCACTACTGCAGTAACATTATTGTATACTTTTTTGTTTCTTCTTCATTCTGACCTTTTGCTTTAGGTTATGCATGTTCTCAAGTCTGCCCAGATACATGGTCACACCAAGAGCATCCCAGCTATCAATGGCAACAACTGTTCCTCTGACTACCGGAAGCTGCAGAAGGGCATCATTGACATTGACAATGAACCCCATCATGGACCAAGACTCAGGATGATGCTTGCAGAATGGGGTAGGGAGGGATCATAAGTTTTTTTGGTTGTACCTGCATCATCGCTCTCACAACACTTTCTTGATGCTTTAAGGTTTGGTGTGGGGATTCCTGATGCGGAGGATTTTGAGGAAAATGACATCATCCTTAAGCTGTAGCTGCATGACATACTATTATTACATTGTGCCTGCAATGTCATTGGTTTTGACAAATGTGACATAATTACTATGCTTAGATAAGATAAAATAACCAACAAAAATTATGTTGGTGCCAGCATACCTAGCTCTAGCACAGTGCTGCACTAGGGGTATAAGATTTGGATAGACCTGGGTAGGCCTGTGCCAGGACTAGGCCAGACCTGTAGACCACTGTACAGGCCTGTGTAAATGGGACATAGAATAATTGCATCATCAGGGCAAAGCCTGAACAGGACTGGAGCAGGCCTGAAATTGACTGCACAGGCCTGTCCAAAAGGGACATATCTGAAGGGCTGTACAATCCTGGAGGTTCTGTACAGCTATACTTAGTTGGCTGATGCTGGAGGGATCATAACAGCCCCTTGAGGGCGCCATGAGATCATTCCTCAGCAGCAAAAAATCGTGCTTGTTCCTCAGCTAATGTCAAGCCATTTAAGGCAACATTACAGGGAGCTGGAGAGCGCACTCAATGCAGCCATGAGGGCACAAAGAGGCTGCATCTCAGGGCTCAGAACCTGTTGAAGCAGGCAGGGATATAGTGAGAGGAACTCTCTACTCACCTGTGCTGAGGGGAATACTGGCTGGTAGCAAGTAGTGATTTGAGTATATGAAAATGATCTATTTAGTGCTATTACAGCGCTGGGTCTATATACTAGATACATGCGTGACATGTCACTGATGTGACTGTTGATGGGACAAATAGTCCTTATCTACTTACTTATCTAATCTAGTAAGCACGCTGTAATGAATGCTGTACATGCTGCTATAAGTGCAAGTTCAACATGTGGCCAGTTGGCAAAACAGGAGGAAAAGAAGCAGAAAGGAAAGGGTAGTGGCAAGCTTGTTGGCGACGGCTTGCCTCAACTGTTATCAGAAGACAAGTTTTACGAAAAAGTGGTTACACACAAGGAGGAGCAGTGGAAAAAGGTGGTGGTGAAGAAGTCGAAGCAAGTGGAACATGAGCAGAGGGGACAGGCAATTGCATAGTGGAAGAAACTTGAGGAAGCGAGGAAAACCGAAAACAAGGCACACCATGCTGAGTATTGTGCAGTGGAAGGTGGTGAAGCTGAAAGCACAAGATGAAAAGAGAAAGTTCAGTGAGCAACAACCTCAGTTAGGAAAGCTACTTCCTGCACTTGCAAGACCTGTGATTGATGCATAGGATGATGGGGATGAAGCCCATGATAGTATTGAATAGTAAGTACTCAGTGGTTGGGGAAACCAGCTGAGCTTACCTATTGAATAGTAAGTACTGTACTAAGTAGTCAGTACTACTGTAGGTAGCTCTATAATAAGGGTACTCACCTCAGTGGTTGGGGAAACCAGCTGAGGTGTAACTACTACGGTGTACGGGAATGTACTATGTGCTTATGTAAGCTAATAGCGTAGTTTGAATATCCAACAGATAGTGGTGAGGAGGAAAGCAGCAACGAGGAGTAAGGTGGACAGTAGTAATCAATCTACAATATGATTAGCCTAATTTGGTAATTGACCCATTTGTCTCATGCACTGATGTAGAGCAAAAATTGACCTCCTTCACGAGAATGTGTGTAGTGACTCAACCACAATGATTCACGCCTTAATAAATATACGAGACCTACATGAGATGGCACACTACATGCGAAAAAAAATTCAAAGGGTCTTGTGAATGTAGAAAGTTTGTGACATTCAATTTTTCATTGTTTTGTATCAATTAGACATTGATAACTGTACCAAACATGGTAATTTGGTAGCATATACCCACACCTGTCCTTTCCCAAAATGGTTATCCGTGCATAACAAGGACAAGTCAATCCTTGTTATTTTACCAGAGAACGGTCCCTCTTTTCCAATGCAGACTATCGGCAAATATGGACCGCCTAGCGCCGACAGCAAGAATTCATTGGTTTTTCCTTATTCTCACCCATTCTTACTGGTAACTATTTTGCCTCAAAGTCTGGTGAGAGTCGGATCCGGAGTTAACGGTGCAAGGGCAACCATCGGAATAATGATTTTGGTAGTATTGTCATCACATCCGTTGTCCTCTACAGCTAGCTCAAGGCGATCAGCGCGGTTCTTCTGAAAAGGTACCAAGACTCTATCCATATTATATTGCACCTGTGCAAATTCATCCCATGAAATATTATCAGTACTCCGTCCCCCTGTGACCATCAGGCAGATCCGTCGTCACATTACATAGAAAGCGTCCCTTGTCGTGAACTGATGCCCTGTCCCCTGCCCTGCCTGCTCAAGAAACTAATGATATCAGGCAACTTTGGGCGATTTCCGGGAGTGACATCTAGGCAGTTTTCTATCATTTCCCAGTGGGCTTCCTCAATCGGGAGGTCCATAGGTCTTTGAGGGTAACGACCGCTGATCTTTGTTTGAGGGACATGGAAGTCACGGATTTCGCTATAGGGGACCTTCCCTGACAACGTCTATATAATTGTCAGAATGGAACCTAGACACGACCAAGAATATTCTTACGTGCAACATGACACATCCGTAGGAGTAGATGTCACTTCTAATGCTAGGCATGGGCGGTGTCTCAAGTGCGAACAATTCGGGGGCTACCCATCGAAATGCGCCGGGCTTGTGGGACTTGAAGTAGGACGTCTCATCGTGGTCCTTAAGGATGGAAGACAGTCCGAAGTCTGAGATCAGTGGTTGGCCGTCGCCGTTGATCAAGACGTTGGACTGACGGAGACAGTGAGAAGATTCAAAGGAAAGATGAAATACTTGGGACGAAACAACCTACCCCGGTAAGGTCTCCATGCACAACATGTTCCGAATGGACTGCGTGAACGAATCAGTCAATTCAGTCTAGCATAAAAGGGACCACTGCGGTCTCACTGTAGTCGAGGGCTCCTCCCACTTTGATGAGCTGAAGGTGTCTGCGTTAAAATTTTCAGCGGAGATGACCATAATGGGACTCACAATGGAGATCCTTGCTCCTTTCGATATCTCTTGACCTGGGCCCTCGAGATACCTAGTGAGGGTTCCATTTTCAACCCATGGGCTGACTAACGCAGGCAGGCGTGCAAATCCGTCAGCTATGCCATACAGCTTCAAGACATTGGGGTGGTCGAGCCGTATCCAGATGTGGACCTCTGCTCTCAGTTTCTACAATTGGTGTCACCGCCTGCCGAGCCGCATGAGGGGAACATGCGCACCTTTCCGCGTTCTTCCACGACCTCACCACCAGGTAGCCTTAGGGCCTTCACCGCCACCTATAATAATAAAATTCCATCAACGTCAAAATGCCAGATTGAAGATGTGATGTATAACTAACCACCATCCTAGGTTTTCCGATATCCAACACGCATTTGTATACGTCGGAGAATTCGCCAGTATTGTCAGGATATGGGGGCTTTCCACTGATATACTGCGTCAAGTCCTGTGGCTGTTGGCTAAAGGTAAGACTGTAGAAAGATGGTGTTAATGATGATTGTCACGAGATTGCGCCCTGTCCCTTCTTACCTGCTCAAGAAACCAATAATATGGGGTAACTTTGGGCGATTTCCAGGAGTGTCGTCTAGGCAGCGTTCTATCATCTCCCAGTGACTGTCCCCAATCGAGCGGGCCGTGGGTCTTTGAGGGAGAACACCGCTGATTTTTGCGTAAGGGATATGATATTCTTGACATTCGCTGTAGGGAATCTTCCCCGACAGCGCCTATATCTCTGTCAGAACGAATCTGGGACATAACTAACGAAAAGAGTTCTTACGTGTAACATGACACATCCATAGGAATAGATATCGCTTTTGACGCTAGGCTTGGGCGATGGCTCAACTTTTCCGAGTAATTCAGGGGCTACCCAGCGAATTGCGCCGGTCCTGTGGGATTTGAAGTAGGTCGTCTTATTGAACTCTTCGAGGATGGAAGACAGTCCGAAGTCCGAGATCAGTGGTTGACCGTCACCGTTGATCAAGATGTTGGACTAACGGACACAGTGAGAGGATTCAAAGCGGAGACACTTAAATGCAAGAGCCTACCCCAGTGAGATCTCCATGCACGACATGATGAGGTGCAGAATGGACTGCATGAATGAATCGGTCAATTCAACCTAAGACAAAGGGGTGTTCTGCGGTCTCACTGTAGTCGAGAGCTTCTCCCACTTTCACGAGCTGAATGTCTCTGCGTTAAATTTTGTCAGCGAGGATGACTGCAACAGGACTCACAATGGAGAGCCTTGCTCCTTTCGATATCTCTCGACCAGGTCCCTCGAGATACTTGGTCAGAGTCCCATTTTCAACCCATGGGCTAACTAACGCCGGCAGACGTGCAAATCCGTCGGTCATACCGTACAGCTTCAAGACATTAGGATGATCGAGTCGTATCCATATGTGGACTTCTGCTCTCAGTTTCTACGATTAATGTCATCGGCTGCCAAGTTGCATGAAAGGAGCATGTGTACCTTTCCGCGTCCTTGCATCTCTTTTGCATCGTTGGTACCCAGCCTCAGGGCCTTGACCGCCACCTACAATACGAAGATTCCGTCTGCATCTCAGTTCCAGATGGAAGATATGTGACTAACCACCGTACTATGTTCTCCAGGCTTTTCCAATACGCATTTATATACGTCGGAAAACCCGCCGCTAGTGTCATCAGGCCATGCGCTCTTTTCCTTGACGTACGCTGTCACGTCGTGCGGCGACTGGCTAAAGGTAACACTGTAGAAATATGTTGAAGTGCTATGAAGATGATACGATGTGTGCAACCCACATCACCGAGCCATCCTTCCGGAAAACGCCGTCTTGTTGGGACTCGGATACGGCAACGGATATGATTTGCTCTCTTAATTTTTGTTCATCCTAAGAGAAGGAATTCAGAGATCGCGTCATATATCCCCACAAGACGATATTGGTGCCTACCTCATGTTCCACTGGATTAGACGATGAAAAAGTAAGCAGTTGGCGAATCGTCGTTAAGAACGACCTGCCACCCGCGACGGGGGTAGGTGGTCGCTTTTCAAGAGTCATTGTGACCGGTTACAAGAAATGGGATGTGAATGAGAAAGGAGAGAAGATGAACGCCGACCTGAGTTCTCTCAGGCTAATCATGGCTTATATCGAAAACTGAAGAGGGGGAGGTCATGTTTGCAGGCCAGGTGAACACGCGGCCAAGTTGACAGGCTGTGACACCGTCGAAAAGGAGCGCTCAGAGGTTCTCCCTGCCAATATACTTGCGAAGAAAGAAGGGCCAGATAACATCTCATCTTGATCTGGATCAATGAGTTCCCTGCACCCATTAAGAGGGAGCAAGCGCGCCATGTATGAGGGTAAGTCATCGGAAATCTCCAGAAACTAAACCATTTGGAAGCAGTGGCTTTGGTGGAATAGAGCACGAGGAGGTGAACGCGAATCCTTGCTAGTAATCATTATGAGACTGCGAGAAAAGTCGAGTTCACTGGCAGCCATCGAAACGAGGAAAATGCTACCACAAATTCCACTTCCGTCGCCCTCGTGGGTGCCTAGTTGGACTTTCGTGAATGAAGCACATCTTTATGAGGAAATGCAAAATTGGTGGTTGAGATTCAGTGGGCGTCCGGGTTAGCAGCTACATGATGATGGAGGTCAGTGCTAGGTTGGCAAGTGCCGGTGACATCGGTGACGGTGACTTGTGACTCCTTACGCAAATGAAACTCCCTTTGCCAACTTCGAGCATTCCTGGCAATTTTTCCACCTCTCTCCACTCGTAAGTATTGTTCCGGGGAAGTTGAGCTACACCATCACGATCACTTCTTTTCAATCACACTGACCACGGTGTCATAGAGGAACGGCCTGGTTCAGCCAGTCCCAGACATGTGTGTGACTCATAGTAAGTGATACAGTAGATGTATGTCTATTTGACTGATGTTTTCAGAAGCTGCGCCTCCTGTTACTTATCTGACGCTCATCCATTTGCACTAATACTAATTGCGACCCTTCATGCATCATGCGTAGTGACTTTACCCCACACTGCCAGTGCGCAACACGTTCAAGTTTAGGCATAGCCCTGTTCTTCAGAACGCGTTCCTCGTGAAGTCCTGATATCGATACGGGTCTGCCGAGAACGCTACCCACAACCCCTGCTTCTCTCGACATGCACAAATGACGATGTTCCGTTAGTAGCGGTCTGTCTTGGGAAGACTTCTCCGCGTCTATATAAGTACTCCCCTGACCCTCCTGTGACTGAACGACATGAACGATCACCCTGAAGGTTAGTACCCTTTTCCACGTGCACTCATAACAGGTATCTTTATTCCAGAAGCATGTGAGGGTTCATCGTGACCAACGGTAAACAACATCAACTACCTAAAGAAAGAACCTTTGACGAGACGAAACGAAACGAAACGAGATGGGCGGTAATCATACAAGTCAACGAGGATAGAGATATGAAAGCCATGAGCTTTGCGCATGTTCTGAGAAATTGTCGTTCTGAGAAAGATCTACCCTGGGTTGTGGGCTGCCAGAAATACAGAAACATCTGTGGCCGATGGACGCTTGTTCTCTTGTCGAGATGACCAACATCGTTGAATAAACCCCCAGTGCCTATCTGTCACGTTGGGAGTCTCTGGCCGAGGGGGTCTCATTCCCTTGGCAATTGCGTACAAAACTTGTTCGTCTCTCTTAATTGCGCGGTAAGGGATGTTGCCGGAGAGTACCTGTACAAAGATCAATTTTGCGACATGCTAGGTAGCACGATGACCGACTTGAAGCATTAGACTCCCAAACGAATATATGTCACTTTCCATGGACAGTTGAAACGGAGGGGCATCAGCGGCGCTGGGAACTTCGAATAGCTCCGGTGCGGCCCAGCGCACTGAGCTTCCGATGGCAGTTGACAAGTACGGAGCGGTCCTGAACTCCAGCACGATGGGGAGGAAACCGAAATCTGCAAGGTATGCATTGCCGTTCGTGTCCATCAGCACATTGCCCTGGGGCACGATCAGCACCCGTGCGGGGATCACGAAACTGTTACTCACCCCATTGAGTTCGCCATGCATTGTTTCCTTGGAATGGACTAAGCGAATGAAACCAGGCACCTAAGTATTATGGAATTTAGCACAAAGCAGATCAACTGACGGTAAGAGAGGCCATCAGTTATTTGCATCAGCTGAAAATGAAATCAGGGGGATGGTAACAGGGAAACGAGGTGTTGCTCACAATTTCATGCCGCTTTTCAAGAGACAAGTCTGGGTTGAGCTCAAGGTAATTCGTGAGCGACCCGCCATCCACCCACGGAGAGACTAGTGACGGGAGTGGGCCAAAGTCAAGAGTAGTACCGTAGATAGGCAGGACGTTCTTGTGTACGAGAGTCTTCCACTGCCGTACTTGGTCCTGCAGCGTCTGTTGACCCAAAAAGTTAGGGGAAACATCCAAGAGCCCGGGTGGTGACATCCCTTGGTTTTAACCGGTCGCAAGCCATCGTCCCTGTGTCCCCTGATGGTTTTCACGGCGACAGTCTAAAATCCACTGTCAGAAAAGTTCGACTAAGTAACGTAATCCGACAAACGAGTTCACGACGTTGGCCGAATGGATATAGACATTTCCAGACGTCGCTGAAGGTACCGATAGAGGTCGGATATGTGTCCTTCCCGACAATTTGGCCAGTGAGGTCTTGCGGTATCAAGCCTAAATCGATACCACTGCACAGTATCACTGGTTAACTGCTAATCGAGGTCGTCGGAAGTGCTCACAGCCATTCCGCAACCTCCTTTCCCTATGCAAAATCGTATATAAATTTACATCAGGTCGTAGTGATTGCACGCACCTTCGTAGGTGCGTAGCCAGGCAGGAGCTGTATCACTAAGTGCCAGGCTCCATGCAAAAGCCATGACCAGCCACCCGATCCGCCTTGATCGTGGGGAGAAAGACTCTGCATCGTTGATCTCGATGTTGCTCTCTGGGATGAAAACCGAACCTGGCCTGCAGCTTGGAGGGTGGGCCTTGTCTGCGCGATACACGCCAGAGTGAAGTGGTACTTAAGTGAATATTAGTAGAATTAGGTTCTACAGTAGGTAACCTAAAATGGGAGACTGTTTGTTCCATGGAATACGTTGAACGTTCAGAAGCGCTGATCGGCGACGATTAAGAAGTTGGCAACGCCATCTGGCTGGCACCACAGATTCCTAGCACAATTGCTTCCAGCCTTGGAGGACATTCATCTTACCTTCATCATCACACCTCCTTATCACAAACTTTCCAATTCGACGAGAACGACCTTTCGCCTGCGCCCCGTTGCTCTAGCACATAGGACCTCGGATGATTGTGCACTACGGTGTTTTCCATTAAAAGTGCGTGGCCTTGCGACTCAAGTATTCAACCCCGTATGTGATAGGCTTCGTCACCTGGGGCGTGGTATTGAATGGAAACCCTGCATCCTTCCCTGTGTCGACCGATCGTCACGCGAATTGTAGGCGCGTATCAGAGACGAGGTAGCTTGCACTAGTAAGTATTTGGCCTGGTTCGTTACGCATCCCAAACGATGGACTCTTCGTCTGCATACCAGCGTCGTAAGTCTACATTTAAGAGTGCACGGATCCAAGGAAAGAAGGCAAACTCTACATTTTTGCACCCACTTATAGCACACCCCATGCACCTCGTGTTTCTTGATCGGATAAAGTGCGAGGGTACCAGCGTTCTCCGCAGGGCTGAAACGCTGGGCAGTGAGGTAAAGGTCCGAAATTTATTGATCTTACACCATAGAATGCTTGTCCATGATCGTTAATTACATGGCTACAGTGGGCAAACCTTACCCAGAACGTTTGCACGCGGTAATGTTGCCACTAGTCGGTTGCCCTTATCTTCGGGGAAATGAACGTTAGACAAAGGCATCAGGCGCCTTGTACGGTGTCCTCAATAAACGCACTCCTTGTTCCCAATTGTAGTCTTCGTGACTGGCAAACCTTGCCCATACCGTGATGCGGTAACCTCGTTGCCAGGCGGCTCGCCTTGTCTTGGTGGGAATGAACGTTGAACAAGGTATCAGTTTCCTTGCACGGACGGTACTGCCACCTGTACATCTTGTCCCCGATTATAAGGTGACTAGTTGCGAGTTTACCGTGTAGGTCGATGTCGATATCAATCAGGGGGTAAGCTTGGAGTGGAAATAGGAAAATGCAGAGCCAGCTACTGTCATTGAAGAAGCCTTCACATACTTCACACTCCTTGAATGAGTCGCGGCACGGAGAGGCCCCAAGTGACTATGTAGGAAAATCAAAGGAGACTTAGCTCCCCCTGTAGGAATTTGAGAGCTTCTTCGGCGGATGGCCGCTTGGCGCTGTGCTCTCCCCAACACCTCTGGATAAAATCCCAAATCCGGTCGTTCATCCACGCTGTCTGGGGACGAGACGGCTTCACACCTCGAGAGAGAGCGAGCAGAACTTGTACATCGCGTTGCAGGTTCACGTAGGGGACCTCTCCTGAGCATACCTGATAGATCTCTCAGCGGAACGATCCACTTGCCGTTGCAAGAAATATCTCACCTGTAGCATGATACTTCCAAATGAATATATATCACTCTGCTCCGTAGGGACCCAGGACAAGGACTCGTCTTCATAAGAGGTAAATATTTCCGGAGCCACCCATCGAGCGGTTGCATTCATCGAAGATGGCAGGTAGGATGTCCCCATGAATTCTACCATGATACTGGACAAACCAAAGTCGGAGAGTTGTGCCCTTCCCGAAGCTGAAACGAGAACGTTGGACTCGAAAGAGGTTAGACGAAAGTCAGAGAAGCAACTCGGAAGAAAGACTTACTCCCGTGAGGTCCCCGTGAACGACAGAGCACGAATGCACTAACAAAGACATCGGAACTCAACCTCGAAAATCAACTGATAAAGCTACTCCTTACGATAACAAAGTCCAGCCGCAGCATCTCTAAGCTATCCAG